>JAVTVY010015075.1:0-63499 GCA_036873755.1 Hanleya hanleyi
CTTCATGAATGCTTCACTTTGATGCTCACTCGACCCCATCGGTCCACTAGGGGCTCCCCTAGCTCCAAAAAAGGCTATTTTCATACCCTTCGGCCACCGCGCATGCGCAGAAGGCCGATATGTCAACCCCACACCCAGCCCATTAGATGCCCCTTCACGAATGCTTCACTTTGATACCTCACTCGACCCCATCAGTCCACTAGCGGTCCCTACAGATTGCCGAACACTTCTACGAAAACCCACGGGTTTGGGACTACTTTCGGTCCGCGGAGGCAGACCGCATCACCGCCAGACCGCATCACCGCGGAGAAATACATGCCCCCAAGGTCACGCCCCATTCACCCAGACAGAACAAATCAGTTTTTCCAGCAAGGTAGATATTTGTTGCAACGAAATATTGGGAATAGGTTTTCCTGGAGATGTGCCAACCAAATTTACTACATAATAAGTAAGGAATTTTAATAGTGGAGTCTAACCTGAAAACAGATCTCGGTGTCAGAAGCTTGTGAACATCAATAAAGGATATGCCTACACACCACTGATTACCATGGATGGCCATCCCTGCTACGTTACAAGTCCATATTATATACCGTGGTATAAGACAATATATGCCATGGTACAAACTCATCAATGGGTGCCTGTAAATATATGGTACCATAATACAAAATCGCCGAACCTGCCAAAATTCGCTTTTGAAGATGCCTATAAATAAAACATAACAAGGTACACAATATGGACAGGCATCCTAAAATCATTTTGTACTATGCGGTATAAATCGTCGAACCATACGACAATTCTAATAATTTAATGACGTAAACTTGCAAAAGTACAATTACATTTTAACGTCAAAACGCGGATGTGACATGCACCATCGTACGCATGTGCACTCGGCTACTGCTGCCACCTGGGCAGACAAACTCTCCGGGGATTCTACCAACGGTTGAAGAATATTGGATGAGGATTTTAACCCAAGAATATTGCGTCGAGAGGCTTGGTGGGCAGATCACTGCGACCCAATATTCTTGAGTCCGGATAGTTCCGACTCAAAATTATTGAGTCGAACTGAATTTTGACAAAATATACTTTGTTCTGAATAAGTAACCCAATATTTTTGACCAAATATTCCTGTGTCGAATACCCTTCGATCAAATAACTTGGCAGTGCAGCATTGTGAAACTCTCTGGATTAGGATAACAGCTACAGTATCTGATTTTGTCAGCGTTCGGAAACACTATATTATTAACTTCCCGAACAAACTGCGAAAGATTTATGCAATTTGTAAATCTTAATCGAGAAGTAAACCACTGCAAGCTGCTCTGTCAGCTCCGGACTTTTTCTGAAGTGTGTATATACTTTTCTATATAGCGGGATAGAGGATATAAAAGAATTAAATTTTCTGAACGGTTGGATAAAAATGCGACATCCGAGATCAACTTTTTAAAGAAAAAGATGTGATTAGTATTTGTGACTGAAATTGAGCATAAATTATGCATTAAATTACAAGGCGATCGATGCATGTGATTCGCTGTCACGTGTGTGATTCAAGTGCGGAATTAATCAGGGGTTTTACACATATGTTTCTGATACTTCTCAAAGCCTATGTCCCATCTAATGGACAGCCCCAATTTGGGATCCTTACTTACCAATCTGATTAAAACTCAGACTTAATAAACCGCTCCTCTTTCGGGCATGTCATGTCCGAAAGAGGAGCGGTTTATTAAGTCTGAGTTTTAATCAGATTGCTTACTTACAGGCAAGATCACTATTCCAAATTAGGTGTGAAATTTTCGGATAACTTAAATCAGTTTTAGTCGTACATGACGAATGATCAAAACACATGAAAATAAAATCAAATGCAGCAGCCATTATATTATCCAAATATCTCTTCCAGTAACTTGCCGTTTTCGCATTTCAGTCATGTGCGCTAGGACAATATAACGTATATATAGCAGGAAAACATCTTCAGCCGGAGTCTTGTTTACACCGTATATTTGGATGCCCCTGCGCTTCTATATGGATTGATGCCCAGTTGAGCTATTATAAACCTGCACAAAAAAAACATTTCAAAGTTGCTTAATCAACACAACTGTTGACAGGGTGTGCTTAACTTTTGCGCTCGTGTATTTATGAGTGCTCTACATTTTACATTGAGATATACACATGCACGTGAGATATACAAATGCGAAAATGAACTCGAGATGATTTCGGTTCCAAAATCTGACAGTTCCAATCCCATATTACATTTGAAGGCTTTATAGGTTTTCTTAAATTTCTAGGTAAACAATAATAACAAGAGCCCAAGGGGCTTCAATATACGCCGGTGTATCTGGAATTACATTGGTCCAAATTTCAAGGTTGTTTAATAGCCTTGATTCCAATTGGTAGCTAACCTACAACTTTGTGCTTCTGAGAATGTAACATATATATTACATCTTATATTGAATGATAAACTAAAACGAGCGTAACTCTTGATAAATAGTTGGCCTTGAAGGAAGAGCCGAGAGCTCTCTTACCCCACACTGAAATCGACAATAATCGAACACAGGAATATAGTAGTTTTCCTGCAAATGGATTCCTTTCAGACGAGAGAATTTTTCATGAAGGAAGAAGAAAGTGACCTTTGTTCTTCAGTTAATAAACAGGTTTGAAGTTCATAAAGGACCCCTCTCCCCATTAAATTAGTATATGTATGGTTTTTATTTCACAAAGGTTTAACTAACTGTAGCTGTTTCAAGTATGGGAGACAACTCCACAGGAAGAATGCCATATACTCTGACTATTCCAACCTAGCTCATACGGTCAGCTAAACTTGATTCAGTTTTGATGGTCTGTGACCTTGACCTTGGACAAATTAATCTCAAATTGTATGGATCTTCTCTGCCATGCGAGTAAGGTATACTCAAAGTTTGGTACCTTGAAACTAGAGATATTGCATGGACAACAAATGTTAATGGATGAATGGACAGAACGCAGCATCGCATTACACGACTTCGTCTTCGACAGGCATATGAAAATGTGACACAGTGACAATGAACTTTGACCCACATTTTGGTATGTTACACATGTCCCTCTAATGTATCTACTGGCAGAAAAAAAAGTTATTGGCCTTTGAACTTGACCTAAATTTTGGTACACGACACATCGTCTTACCTCAATGTATCAATAGACACAAAAAAATCATGATTTTTATAAATTTCATGATTTTGGGGGTCAGCGACCTCGACGTTCGGCCTTGACCTACATTTTGGTATGTACTACATCATGACCCCTAATGTATCTACTGACACAAAAGATGTAATTTTCAAAGATTTCTTGATTCTGGGGTCACAGTGACTTTGACTACTGAACTTGATCTAAATTTTGGTAGATGACAAATCGTCTCCCCGTAATTTCTCAATGGACACAAAAAATCATGATTTTTAACAATTTCATGATTTTTGTGTCACAGTGACCTTGACCTTTAATCAGGTCACTTGACCTACATTTAGGTATGTGACACATCGTGCGACACTTCAACAAAAACATGTCATTTTTAATAATTTCCTGATTTTGGGGTCACAGTGATTTTTGACCTTTGATCTTGACCTAATTTATTGTATGCGACACTTCATTTTGCCCTATTGACACCAATTACAAAAAATAGTAATTTTTAATGATTTCCTGTTTTGTAGGTCACACTGACATTTGACCTTGATTCTTGGGTCAAAGAGACCTAGACTACTGACCTGGATCTAAATTTCGGTACATGACGAAACGGCTCCCCGTAATTTTCTCAATGGACTCATGATTCAATGATTTTTAACAATTTCACAATTTTGGGGTCACAATCACCTTGACCTTTGACATTGACCTACATTTTGGTAGGTGACACATCGAGTCCCCTAATGTATCTACTGACACAAAAAAATGTTATTTTTAATAATTTCCTAAATTTGGGGACACAGTGACCTTTGACCTTGACCTGTTTTTTGGTATGCGACACTTCATTTCCCCCTATTAATCCACTCACACAAAAAATAGAAATTTTTAATGATTTCCTTTTTTTCTGACCTCTGACCTCGACCTACATTTGATGTGCAAGACATAATTCCCCCCTAGGGCATCCGCTCACCAAAAACATGAACTGTAGATAGAAAACTGTCAATGACCAATGATTTCCTGATTTTAGGCAACAGTGACCTTTGACCTCTGACCGCGACCTCAATTTTGGTACGCGACACATCGTCTTCACCAAGTGTACCTACTCACGAAAAATTGCAACAGTGGGTAGAAAACATTCACGGACACGAATATTTCAGAGATTTCCTGGTTTTTAGGCCAGTGACCTTTGACCTCTGACCTCGACCTTGATTTTCATACGCGACACATCGTCTCCTCATAGGGTATCCACTCACCAAAAATTAGAACTGTATATAGAAAACTGTCCCAGATATAGATTGGGCAGGAGGGACGGACAGACAGACGGACGGAAACCGCCATCACATAATACGTCCGCATTTTGGCGGCCGGGCAAAACTTAGGACAAACTTCATTCAGGTTAAGTGCATAAAATTGATCTTCCTCTGTTTTGGCTAAAAAAACGTAAACACTGCTTTTGCCCGCAAAAATAATATTTTGAGACTTGAAAGAGGAAATCAATTCCTGAGCTCGGTCTATTCGGCAAAACATGACAGAGGCGACATGCAAGGTTTTACTAAAGTAAGTCATCTCAGGGGAAATAATGCGATATTCAAAAGAGCATTTTTTAAGAAATTTCTCCAATATTTGTTCATTGAATGGGTACTCGTTTTTTTCTGTAGAAGTACGTTTTGATCCATTGAATCTAGATTTTATCTGGTTAAAGAAACAAATCATTTCCTGGCTTAATAGAGAAATTGAGAGAAGTATGGCCTTTTATCGATTTTGCAACACTGGTGAAGCTGAAATCGATTGCCGTTTCAGCTCCGTGTGTATTGAAAGGTTCTCGAAATTAAAATTGCTCAGCAACAGCGTTCGCCAATAGCAGCATACGTTTTTACCTCCGTCGATCAGACGGAGGTCTAGGAGCGCAACGTGAAATCTCCCGCCAAATAATTGTCATATGGGGAACCCACGACTAGTATTTCCAATAGATATTGTCATGGTTCCCGACGAAATCTTGAGGCACTTTCCTTGGACACAATTGAAATAATGGGGTTCCCCATTGCAATGCATTGCAGTGGGCCTTGCTTCTGTAGTCGGGTTCCACCTCAATCTCGAAACCAGAGCTATCCGGTCCTGTCCTCCCATCCACCGAGAGATTTAACATGGCGGCCCTACAGCTGGTAGAGACGGATAATGCGATTTTTTGCCGTTTTTCTGGCAAGTTGATTGTCGCCATTTGATGTCATTACAACTCAATGATTCATAGTACACCACCCGTCATTTCTATATATCGTAAAGTATTTGTCGGCTTTTTTTGTAGTTTCAAGCCCTGGACATACCACTGGGCATTTATTTGCCATACGATCGCATGCTTTATTCAGCCCCGTGATCTGGAACCAAACAGACAGTATCACTAGATGAAATAAGGAGATCATGATATACATTTCAGGTTTTACCGATGCCAAATGGCTTGAACAGAAGACAATTAGACAAAAAGAAAATCAATAAATATATCAATAAATAATAAATTACATAGAAAATTTTCTTGTCTTTGCAAGAAAGACATCAGACACAATGACAGCACAGACCATTCATTCAAATTTCACCTTCCATTGGGGAGGCAGAAATATTCCTCAAACACAGTATACATATTCTCTTTTGTGATCTAATTTTCGTTTGTCAAAATATTGCTCCTTAGATAAGTTACTCATATAAACAATCCTGTTATAGATTATGATATACTGGATTATTATCATGCTCATGCCACTAACATGAACTCCAATCCAACCAGTGGTCAAGATCCATCATCGTTCTTCAGAATTCATATTATTGATCACTCATAGATTGGATTAAGTTCTCATAGTACTCAGTTCTCATTTCATAGTTTTGCAAATTCTTGTAACATGGTCAGGCTCCAGTTCTATTAAGTACACGTATGAAAGGTGCGAACAGGTATGATGGATTTCATCTTGTTGTGTATGACGAAAGAATGAAATATAATGAAGGCCATCAACATTTTCAATGAAGTGAGTTTTGATATTAAATATGTATACAATTGATTCCAACTTGCAAGGTTAGCACTTCTGATATCAGATGCAACAGGACTGTTGCACAATGGATGTTCTGGATGAAATGGAAAAACCAAAAGAGACTATTGATTGGTTCAGCTTTGTCAGAAAGGTGTGGAATGACAGAGGTGGTGAAAATCAGTCAGCTGATTCCTCAGGAAATAAACATTACACATGTAATGACCACCGGCCGAGTGATACATGTGTCAATCGGTCAGACACTTCCAAGGATGCCCAGTTTTAACTTAAAACAATCATGCCGGACTTCATTCCTTCTCTCAGAATAATTGGATCTAACTTTTACAAAACCTGCAGACCCCAATAGTTCCTGGATCTAGACCACATAAATGAAGGGATCTAGTTTATCAGTGCTATGGCAAAAATATCATGTAGAATGGGATTGTGTGGATAATATCAGATTCATGAAAGTTGAAGTCCTGCAGCATGCCCCACAAATATCATCAAAGGTCATAAATCTTTCTGGTCTGCGCCAGTGTGGATCTATACTTGTTTTTTTTTCTTCTTTTTTTTTTACAAAATTATCTCTCTTGACCAGGTGAGGACTTGAATGTGTCTGAAATGATTTAGCTTCTAGAAACAAAGACTTCATTTCCTGAGTAGAGGTAAACACCGAACGTAATTTGATTATTTTATTCAAATTTCAATTCCACTTCTGGTATATGTACATGTATAAAATACATACAGAATGAACTGCATACAGAATAACACAAAGAACAGGTATATGTATCTCATTACATTCTTAACCAAAGATCAATACCTGGGTGATATTACAACAATACCATGGTGTTATATATTGTTATGATTGGCTTAACTTTAGCTGCTGAAGATATTTCTAATTTGAGGGTAATGGGCAATCATACTAAATTTATTTTCATAACTTCATTTATTTTCACAATAAGCAACATAATCGAGATTAGCAAGTGAAGTTTTACAACATAATATAATACGCATCATGGATCTCCTTCAGTTTAGTGTAGACATATACACCCTTGGATATCTGTTACCCTGATTCAGTCATAATATTGTCTGTATTATATTGATGTCGACAAGGAATATACATAATTATTTGATAGTATTATTAATTGTATGTTGTTTATGATTAACATGAACTTTTTATCCGCTGGAATGCAGCCATTTGTTCCATATGGGCAATATCCCCATCAGCCATCACCAGTCAATATGAATGTGATACATGTACGAGTCCATGGTAATTGATACATATCGGTGAAGGTGACCTGTAATACTAGTATACAAAATTATTCCGAGCTCATTGAATCAGCACATGATGCTGAGACAGATCAGAACGGAGTGTCGGTAAAATCAGATGTGTTTTGTAGATACATGAATGTGGATACATGTATCACATTCATACTGTGAAGTCATGTGGCTCTGCCAGTATGTCGGCACCTCTTCCCACTTCCCTTATATGTGTTGTAATTGTAGAGGATTCTGTCAATGGGGATGCTATACTGTACACATACAACATATGAAGTGTTGATGTGTAGGGCCTATAGCATGAAATCACAAGCAAGTTGGTAAAACTAGGCACACAGGGTCTCATTTCTGCCGCTAACGTGTTGATTTGTGTGGGGTGTCCTCTCATGGGGAGGTGTGGGTGAGAAGGGGCCTAATGTCTCGAGCAGTATTCCAGGTTTTCCATCAATATACTCTATTCCATACCCCAATATTTCAAGCACATGAAATCAAAGAAATATTATTTGCGGGGAATGTGACTTCCACATCACTAGCTGGACATGCTAGTGGGGAACCCTCAATCTCAGGTTAATTACCATTGGTTAAGTTGACGTCCAAAAATGCAAAATTGAGCTTGGCATCCGTCCCTATGTTATTCAGTGATGTACTATTCCTCTACTGACCCTGTTGCCTCGACGGAGGTCTTTGCGCTCATCCAGCGCTTGTTTTTCTTATAGCTTGAGATGACATGCTTTATAACCTATATGCCAAAAATCAGATGAATCAGCGAGCAAATAAGTCACACCAGCATATGGACTGTCACATCCAACGCAATGACAATCCAAGACGAGCAATGTTCGTGTCGATATTTGAAATTCTCCCCGTATGCATATATTGTTTTCTTTTGGTGATTAATTATCAACAAGCAACTGTTCTTTCTTCGAGCGAATTGGTGTAGTTACATCAGCTCTTGCTCGTCCCAAGCGATACCATTCTGGTTTTACAAACAGGCCATGCTCAACAAACAGTTAGCTGCTGTCGAAAGTCTCTGGTTTAGTGAGCATCAGGGAAATGTTACGAAACCAGGCAGACAGTAAATCCAGTGTTATTGCCCGTGGAGGATTTCGTTGTAAGTTGGTTGCGAAGAATTACCAGGAAGATCCAATTATTGGTTTAATGGCTTTGTGCAAATGTGAAACACTACGTTTCAAATGGTATACCAATGTCCACTAAAACTTCTCTGGTTAATTTCAGTTGAACGTAGAATGTCATCAGGCTTGACTGTTTAATCAAAGAACAACCCAAGAAGACATCTTTGCGGTTACACGACTGCACAGAACTACATACAACGTTTCTTATACTTGTAGCATATCTTTAAGTGAAATACGTTACGACTGCCCACATCGAACACCGATCGACATTTCATGTTCGTGACGGAATACGACCAGATGATCATGGTATCGATGCAGTAACATTTATTTACAGTATTCCACTTAACAGAGGATATAGAATATTATAATAATAATAGATTACATTACTGTATTTTATTATAGTTAATATTATTGCTCCATTAATGTTTCAAACCAGTTTTGACCATGTTGTCTATGTTTATCTTGCAAGTAATTGTATTTTGTCTATTATTTTCCCTTTTCATGCCTATGTCAAATTTATCGGGCTCTTCATCAAGAATCGTTGTGGACGATAGATGCCTGTGCAAAATCAATAAAGGGGTTCTTTATCAGGGGTATTCTAGCATCTGTTCTCTATATTGCTTGCTTGCCGAGTTGATTGCTTTCAGCCTCTGCAGCTGAAAGAAGACATGATTATGAAAAGTAAAAAGAAAAATATTAAATGTATCTAGTTTGTGGGGCTGTACACTGACTGTCCCAATTTCATTTTGTTTATATTTTACCACACACAGATTTGTCTTTACTGTCGCTGCTCGCATCAGTAGCAAGTAAATCCGCGAAAAAGAATAAATTGAGCGATTTTCCCATATTGAAAACTAGAGTTTACTGGGTCAAACAACATGAGCGATTTAATGAATTTCACATGAAACCTGGCCAAAATTTTATGAAAAAAAGAAAGATGATATTTTAAATGAGAAATACTTTCGAATTTTCAGATGCCTACAGCCTCCATCTACCATCCGAAAATGATGTGCTGTACGCATATAACAGTGACATTTACAGAACCATTTAATCAAATAGTGAATATTCCATGGTTTTAATAATGTCCATTGATTTGAGAATATGCTCCTTTGCTAGTGTGATTAGAAACTGTCGAATCAGTCTACCATCAAAAATGCTCAGTGAATATTGTAGCCTTGTATTTGCTGTTGTATAGTGTAAGTTCGTTCAATATTTTACCGAGGTTGTCAATATTGAAAATCTCATGACGGTACACATCACAGTTTCATCAACAACCCTCAATACTCCATTCTCTCGGGTAGCTGGACAATCACATCTATCCAAAAGTAGTGCTTCTACTACAGAAGTGTCAAAGGAATGTCGGTGAAGTCAGAGGGTTGCGGCATTTGAACTAGGCTGTCTATATATAATACAGTCAAAGATTGACTTAGGTCAGGCCTTAATTACAGTTGTCAGATATACTCTATCGTTATATCGGCAAGATGGCTTGCCAGCTGAGATAATTAGCACTATTGTTTGATGACCCGCCTATCTCTGTCTGAGGGCCTATTTTACAAGGATATACCAATATTCTGTCCACCAGTTGCAAATCTCGTCGGTGAGCTTACATTTATGTGGGAGGGACTTATAAAGTAAATGCCCAGCCTCCTGGGCCCTTAGTAAATAACAATTCAGATGACAAAAGACCCTCGACTGGAACCAAGTATAGTAGCTTCTGAAATAAAAGCTCAGATGACGGGGAATTTAAGTCAATGAAGTGAGGACATTTCTCTTTCTCTTTTTTGACTCCCTCATCCAATGCGTCTCTTGACTCATTACAGCCCATTCATATCGATACTTGGAGCAACAATAGTCTGATATACGCAAATAATGATTTTCTGGCCGCCTTTGTTCGTGCGTGATTGAACAGAAGACACAAAGCAGTACAATACAATTTAGAAATAGAAGCGTCTAGTCAGTCATTCATTATTGAGCCGTCGTCCATTGAAGAATTTCCTCGCCCATAATCCAAAGACCTAATTCATATAACAGCATTAGCACCAAATTTAGCAAAACAAATCATAGTATTCATGAACATATGCTAGTGTCCTGCAAGAGAGAAACAGTTTCAATGATGTCCGGAAGACATCGTGATATCCCAAAAATATCAAATCCGTATCGCTGATGAGTATTCTCAATCCATAGGATTTCTCTGTAAAGTCGTTATTGAGAGTATGACGTATCTCAGTCACGCTTTGATTGTGCTTTTCATATCAACTCCATGAGGATCTTGAAATACATGAATTCACACGGCCCCGAGCACCAGTTTAGAAGGAATTAGACACAAATGGCCATCGAAGCTATTGACCAAAATAGACACGCACCATATGAATCATGGCACAACCATATTCTAATGATTGCAATTTCATGAATAGTAACCGTGATCCTGCAGTTGTATTACAAATCTCTTATATAAGTTTTCCCCGAATGTCAGTCTACGTGTGTGAGTCCCCATCACATCACTATGTGATATCATACGTCACTGATATGCCAAAACATCAATGTAGAATGTGTCATGATGTGAAATTGATATTGGAGTTTTATGATCGACAACCTCAATGTTTAAATGTTGTTGTGAGTGTGCATTCAACCGCGAAAATTTAAGTTTTATAAAGTGGTACATTATTTATACGTTATATATGTATGCATACTGGAAGATACTGTTTCATCGCTGTCTGTTTGCTAACATTCTGTTGGTACTCTTGGTATCTGTTGGTATCCCTGATGATTACATGTACGTATGACAATACTACAGGGGTAAAAGCGTTCGATGTCCGCTTATTTTCGTTTCGTTTGACCTAAAGAAACGCGAACGGAACTAAATGTAAACGCGCTACAAACACGTTCCAAACGATTATAGGAAACGATACGTTATCAATATCGCTTACGATGTCATAAATATTTCGTTTATCAGAACACGTTTCCCCTATCAAATGCGTTTGCTTTGATCAGAAAGCGTTTATACACGCGTTTCACGAACGCGTTTTTCTTTTCGTTCAAATCGCGCAAACGTGCCACAGCAGCTATTATTATTCGCTGTGATATGAAATAAACATCTGTGGCGTATATTTAATATGTGTAAAGGCTTATCCTTGTGTTTGCTAAGTTGGGGTGAAAATCCTGAAGTCATCTCTGGTATACTCGATACAGGTATCGAGTGTGGGCCGAGTATCCGCTTTGACAAGGCCGCATTGTTGTGTATTACCACGAACTTGTCTCCCCAATCAATAGTTGTGCGTTTTTCTTTCGCCTATGGTTGTTGCCATGTTGGTTGAAGGAGCGCGGATGCACAGGGGCTCGTTACCGTTGTTAATTGGTTAAAATAGGTTGATTATAGGGGGGTCGAGGCCTCTTTTATTACCGACCTCGACCCCCCCATATAATCAACCTATTTTAACCAATTAACAACGGTAACGAGCCCCTGTGCGCGGATGCGGGTATTCGTTGTACAAGCACCGACCAAGCAGTATATATATGCCAGACAAAGCAACCGTAGGGACGGTAATTTTTATTTAACAGCAACAACAATAAAACGCATTTCGAACGCGTTCGCGAAAGCATTCTCAAAACTATAAACACGTTTCAAGCGAAACGAAACGAAAAATAAATCAACCTACGGATATTAAACGCTTTGGGAAGTATAAACGCGTTCTTTGAGAAACAAACGAAACGAATATAAAACGCGTTGAGAACGATATTGAAACGCGTTCCAAACGCTAATAGAACGATTTATACGTTAAAACGCCGGACACCGAACGCCTTTACCTCTGTACATAATATGTCCGTCATGAGCCACATTGTATTGGAGACGAAACTAATATGATACTTTTCATATGTTACTGGTTTGCTGTTTTGGAACAAGAGGTAATAATTCAACACTACGGATATCATAAAGCACAATACTATGAGCAACAAGGTAAGACATTGTCCTGATATGTGCAAATGCAAACAACTAATACAAATACATTTTGTACTGTATAGGCCTAATGGCAATTTATGGCGCATTACTCGGCTTATGGCATGCTTAAAATCTCCAGTGCCTGATGAGGCTAATTTCACAGTATTTGCTCAATGGGAAGTGTTCGAGCCATGGCGCCCGAGCGATATAAAATCAGAATTTGATGAGCATGGTGATATTCACATCCAGTGAATGGCTTGTCTTGGGGGAAATGAAGACGAATTCAACTCAAACTGATAATTTACGAGTCTGTCTCCCACTATTTCGAACATCCTGTCCGGATGTAAAACTGCTGCCACTCAGATTAAGTTACAGTCAGTCGCTCGTTTGGACCGTAATTACAAATACCCCCTCGCTTGAGCCGTTTTTAATTATCCGGCCGTCACATAGTTCATCATTTTCCAACAGATGACTTGATAGGGCTATTACATCAGCCACAGTTGTATTTAATACCGCTCAAGTCGGTATCATGCCATTCAATATGTCCACATGGACAGCTACAATAAAAGCGAGGCTGGGATACAAATCACCACAGGCATCACTATTGCTTCTTGCGGTGTTTTTTTGAAATATACAGTCAGTATATTTGTCTACGGGGTCATATGACTTCTTGTCAGGATGCCGGCGTCGTTTTCCACCACCGCTCTAATGTTGCGTTAACACAGGCGAACAGACGGTTATTACACTGTAGAAGATCCGTATTCTCTGTCCTCGTATTCGTCCAGCCATACTAAAGTATTCACGAATAAATGAGCATCACCTCGCGCAATCATTTTTCTATTGTTGTTTTTCAAAGGTTATATGTGGTAAGATGTTAATAACTAGAGTTCCTAATGCAGTCTTATATTATTGGCAAACCGCAAATATATTTCCCATTCCCATTTCCTCGCTACAAAGCCGTCGCATCATTGTCGTAATCTGATGCAGCATGACCATGATAACACGGTGTTACCTGAAATATATGTTTATATGGCTAAGCTTTCGCGGGGAGCTTGCTGCGTTGATATACATTTCACTCTAAATATGTTTAATAATTTATAACTGTAGGGATATAAAACATTCCTCCAAGGATTCACCGATAAATACTTTTTCGTAAGATATATAATAAAATGTAATAATGGAGTAAGGGAAAGAAAATTAAAACGTTCGCTCGTGCCGTTCTGAAACATTATCGTGCTAGTCATCTCAATCGCTTGTCCTTTGTTTTTTGGAAGAACGTGATAGGATGGACATCCAAAATAATCCTGGATCTGCTTTCCAGAAATGGCTCAAATCCAAAGTTTACTGGACCACTCCTCGGTCATATACATCGTAATTTTGTATTGTCTTTTCCGATCCATATGCTTATTATTTGTGGATATTACCCCTTCCAGGAAGTATCCGATAGATCCTAACCATGCAACTTCTCACACCAGGGGTATCAATATAACACCTTCACAGATGTTCTTAATCTCGCATTCTAGGGGTCCGATTCTTTGATTGATCTTGTCCCGAAATCTTTGATAATTTCCGATCCTTTCTTAGATTTAACACCAACTGGTTCTAGGCAGAAGCTGATCATGAGCATCGCCTTAAATAGGCGTGGTTTTAATTTCAGAAGCAATATTATCCACGACAAAAGACTATTATGTACGTAATAAATCTACCAGGCATGGGGGAGCCATTATGGTCCCTACCAAACTTTGTACGCTATCTTCGGAACGACAAAGAATTGAGAACTGACTTTTGATAATGATGACTGTAGTTTATCATACTGGGGTCATTTTTAGCCTAATTGCGTAACCCCGAGCAGAAGTTCATGGGTAAATTCTAAATGGCGACCATGCAGGGTACCAGAAAAGTGGGCAAAAACTTTTTTATTTCACATCAGATTATTCATGATTTGCTAACTTATCAGGCAGTTTTTGTGGAGAAATGACATACAATGTAAATTAAAAGAAGCGAAAAATCAACCCAAAAATGCCTTTTTGAAAATGACGTCACTGTGACGTCATCAAGGCGGTGATCTTGGATTTTTTACGCTTTTCGGTAGCCCTTGACCCAAGGGTATAGTATTTCAGCACCCTAGATCGCGGGGTTAGAAAAATAATTAGGGGGACCGAAATGCACGCACCCCCAACTTCGTCGCGCCAAGGTTAGGCATCGGGCAATGTCTCAACATCGGCAAACGCGCTATAATCGGAAAACAGTTATCATAGTTGCTTTCAAAATGCTGACAATCCAAACAACTTTTAAGATCATATTGTCTCTGAGTTAAGTGGTTAGCATGCAGGCATTACCTGTAACAGCCTGTGAATAAAGTAATATGTACAGTAACAATGATTCCTAATTGCCTATCATTAGCGTAAATTGCATGGGCATTGTGTCGTTTTGCGCCTTTCGTGGCTAAAGAGTTCCATCCTATTGGCATGGATTTGACACACAAAATCGGATGTATACTGACATCTTATGCGGTTCCGTCATTTTGATCGTTTCAACGGCCTAGAAAGTATCGAAGTTGTTATACAGCCTTTAAAAAGAGTTTACTAGAATATATTCGAAGATTACATCACTCGGCCATTTCAAATAGACAATCCAGCCGCCGATAGAAGACTACCAACAGAGCAAATTAGAGCTACTGTGTCAATGTCCCTGTATAGATCGTTACTTCGACCCCATTTTCACTGTGTATACCCATCATCCACAGCAAGGATCAAAGGTATAGCCAAAGTTTCCCTTTGATAAGACGAAGCGATGCAATTTCGAATTCAATTTCGTTTGTATTAGTCATCGGCGTTCGACTGTTGTCGTTGGCAGGATGTCACTTTCAAGAACTGTAGCATATGTAGATACATTGGCTAAATGCATGGTTTCCCAAAAATCGCGGTACATGTTTCCAAGTGAAGGCCCATTTCTCAGAATGAGCGCTCCAAATATTCCATTCTAAAAAAATGATTTGACATGTTTATTAATCAATAATTCATTGATGTGCTAGAAAAATGATGTGCCGGAACCATACCAAAATTTGAGGATTAACCACAGATTTTAGCTCTCGGGGCTACGCGCATTACGATTTTTAATATTTTTTGAACCTCTGATGTCCAGTCTGCCATGAATAAGAAATAACTAGATATTGAATTAAACCGGAAAATAATCTCAGTTGTAGGGTGATGGGTACATACTCCGCGAAATGTATACCTTTACGTTCTCGAAATCGAAAATGCCTCCCAAACCAATGAAATTACTCTATCATTGCAGCAGTAGGGACACTCTTGTGTTTGGGAGTAAAACTGGTTTTCTCGAGATTGAAACATGTACTTTCCTATCAAGACAATAAATGTAGTCATATTCAAATAAATGTTACATATTTGTTTAACAATGAACATATAATTCCTATAACCAAAGAAAAGTTCATTCATGCTAAATTCAATTTGAAATGTATCAGGACCTGTGTCCATGGTTTCCATTTTCACGGTAAAATGCCTATGCACACCTTCAGAGCATTCGCTACGACCTGGAAACATTATCGACTGTCTGCGTCTTTCGATTTTAAACATGCAGCTTTTGTGAAACAGTTGCATCAGCGTTTCGGAGGAACGGACAGGACAGACGGAGTCTAGTTTAAGATACCGCCTCAAGGGTTTGGTCTTGTTCATTTTTACATTAAAATTTGCAGTCGCAGAACCCAAAGCCTACTTCCAATATCCAGTCCCAAACAGCAGCTTCAACACAGTCATTGTGATTGGTTCATCCGCACTTATTCTAAGTTCTGGTACTATACTGCAGGGAAAGGTAATTTGCTGCTTTCAATCCGATTCTTCGTTGAACGAACTCCGAAGGTTCGAATTGTTCTCTTCTTCCTTACAGGATAGATAGCAATAAAACTTCCAGGAATGGCTACCGCTAAGTAATGTATTGGCTTTACCATCAATAGTTGAAAAACCCAGGAAAAATCCAGTTCCTGCTGGAATTGGTACAAAATCACAAATATTCTCCCTTTTTCTGATTTCATGCTGTGGACCATCTTCACAACGTCAAGGCGTCTTTTTGAGCCAACGGTGAAGATAGCGATACCACTGGTTTTAGCGAGGATGGCTGTAGACAGGAGAAAGGTATGTCCACTAACTAAGGGAGACAACTCTGTGGCACAGAAAAATACAAATCGGGACTTCATGTATGCCCTTGGACAAAATATAGAAATTAGTTTCTATTGTTCACCTGTACCGGTAAGTGAGCAAGAGAACGCCTCTTTCAAAAATAATTCAGTCATATCACAAAGACCAAGCCATATTACCCTGACTCAGGCCCAACGATCCTTGATATATCCTCTAATTGCTGAGCACCGAAGGAGGAAAAGACAAGTTCCATTTTTTTATGTTTTTAGTATGACTCGACCCGGATCGAAACTGGGACCTGCCGGTTGCGAGAAGAATTCATCTCTACCAGCTGAAAATAGTGGGATTTGAAACCCATGTTGATAACTATATGCAGAAAACTGCAGAAGCACATTATAATTTACCAAACGAATTCGCATCCGTCGCCCCATGAACACAACAACAACCGATGGCATTTGTATAGATTCGCACCATCAGTTGTTCAGATGTTTACCTGTATTCATGCGTAGAACAACTTGAGCATTTCTAAATTTTGCTAAGTACTGTAGGTTCAACTTTTTCTCGATTAGACCGATCAATAACGCACTGTTCCAATGCAGACAGGACTATCTTCTGGTCGGCCTTCAGATTTATTCTTCTCGGCTCTCTATATTTATATATATTTATATATTTTGTCTCTGTATAGATCGTTACTTCGATCCCATTTTCATTGTGTATACCCATCATCCACAGCAAGGATCAACGGTAGAGCCAACGTTTCCCTTTGATAAGACGAAGCGATGCAATTTCGATTTCAATTTCGTTTGCATTAATCATCGGCGATAGAATGTTGTCGTTGACAGGATGTCACTTTCAAGAACTGTAGATACATTGGCTAAATGCATGGCTTCCCAAAAATCGCGGTACATGTTTCCAATGATTCCGTGCTAGTAGTAAGTGAAGGCCCATTTCTCAGAAGGAGCGCTTCAAATATTCCATTCTAAAAAAATGAATTGACATGTTTATTAATCAATAATTCATTGGTGTGCTAGAAAATTGAAGTGCCGGAACCATACCATACCATATTTAACCACAGATCAAAGATTAACCACAGATTTTAGTTCTCGGGTCAATGCGCATTAAGATTACTTTTTGAACCTCTGATGTCCCGTCTGCCATGAAATAACTAGATATTGAATTCAGCCGGAAAATAATCTCAGTTGTAGGGTGATGGGTATATACTCCTCGAAATGTATACATTTACGTTCTCAAAATCGAGAATGCCTCCCAAACCAATGAAATTACGATATCACTGCAGCAGTAGGGAACACGCTTGTGTTTGGGAGTAAATCTGGGTTTCTCGAGATTGAGAAACGCACCTTCCTATCGAGATGGTTGTCAAGACAATAAATTTAGTCGTATTCAAATAAATGTTACATATTTGTTTAACAATGAACATATAATTCCTATAACCAAAGAAAAGATTAGTCATGCCAAAATGCATTTGAAATGTATCAGGACCTGTGTCTAAGGTGTCGATCGTCACGTTAAATGTTGAATGCAAGTGAATCTGCCTATGAACACCTTCAGAGTATTCGCTGCAACCTGGAAACATTATCGACTGTCTGCGTCTTACGGTTTTAAACATGCAGCTTTCGTGAAACAGTTGCATCAGCGTTTCGGAGAGACAGACGGGACAGACGGTGTCTAGCATAAGATGCCGCCTCAAGGGTTTGATCTTGTTCGTTTTTAACATTAAAATTTGCAGTCGCAGAAGCCAAAGCCTACTTCCAATATCCAGTCCCAAACAGCAGCTTCAACACAGTCCTCTCTTGCAGGAAACAAGCCTATGTTTTTGTATACTATGATTGTCTTTTTGAATTTGGTGCTAATACTGTTATATGGAAAATGGAATAGGTCTTTGGATTATGGACGCGGATATTCTCTAATGGACGACGGCTGGATTATGAATGACGGACTAGACGCTTGTAATTATGATTGGTGCATACACACTTATTCGAAGTTCTGGCACTATACTGCAGGGAAAGGTAATTTGCAGCTTTCAATCGGATTCTTCTTTGAACGAACTCCGAAGGTTCGAATTGTTCTCTTCTTCCTTACAGGATAGATAGCAATAAAACTTCCAGGAATGGCTACCGCTAAGTAATGTATTGGCTTTACCATCAATAGTTTTCTCGAGTACTAAACTTCAAATTACCATTTCTATATCACCAAGCCAGATGCGCACATTGCACCGTCGAGAGAAGGGACTGGAATTCATTTGGACAATCCACGACATACTTCAGATTGTAATATCAACTCCACGAAATTGAGAGGTCGTGGTTTCGATTCTCAATCTGATTGACGGGTGCATTACTGTTTGTCTCAAATATAAATTACCACATGAACAAATTATTATTGTAAGTATAGGGGTTAAACTGCTTAAAAGATTTAAGATTTCTATATTCTTAAGCCAGGATGATCAGAAGTATTTCCTGTTGATAATTTCTACGAATCCTTTAGATGACATATTATCTGTCTGAGATTATTATAACGTGTACAATTAAGTGTTGTGTAAATTCGGCAAAAGAGTTTGACGATAGCACAAACAGTATGTATCATTCAAGTTTATGCAGTGTTTTTTTCGTCGCTTTTTTGGTTAAAGTTTGGCAACTATCCAGGTAATTTATCTTCATTGCTGCTGCACATAAACCTCAGCAGCCCATAATTAAATATTCCTTGCTATCCCCTAAGACGGTACATACATCAATAAATGTTGTATAACGTCACGAAGAAAAACAGAAATTGTCTTTCCTGTAACGAGATGATCCCTGTAGTTTTATTTATTAGCAATTTGATCCGGAGCTAATTTGTCCATAAATTAATCAAGCTCGTCACGCTAACCGTCCCACGTGAGACGTTGACGGGTAATTGGATACAGACTTATCCAATTTGCCACCTGCAGAGGTTGAATCATTGGGTATGTGTTTACTCATAACTTTGCATGATCCAATGTACATTTTTCTTTACAATAAACTGTGAATGTGTGTGTCATTTTCAGTACGTATTGAGACTTTACTGGCGAGTTTGCTGCAAGGTAATTTACTATCTGCAACAGAATTATGAAAACTCATTATCGACACAATCAACACTAATGAAGCCGATTTTTTGCCACATTTATGTTGACAGTGGTGCCCCCATAGTACTGTGTTGGTTTCAAATTTACTCTTTTTCACAAGCACATTTTATCTTCAGTGAAGATTAAGCATTCAGGTATTTTGCTGGAACCTTTACGCTGAAGATTGAAGACAAATACATCCGCATAGCACTGTTGTATAGGCCGTTACCATCGCTATTTATCATCTAAAATAACTCTCCTCCCATTGCATTTCACAAGAAACACTTCGCCAATAAATTAATTAGATAAACCAACCTACCTCTAACAGCTAGCACTGAGATCTGGTCGACTACTTACTATACGCGCGCAACCTATTTTTAATCAAGTCACTGATATAATAGGTTCATTAAGCCTCGCAACACTATATACAACGCATTTCGATACCACTGGGGATGCATCCTCGCGAGCCAGTGTATCGATTGATCTGTTGGGATCGATACACTGGCTTGGTTAGTTACCCATACGAGTTCTGGATATAAATAGATCAAGGAGTTTCCCCTGAATCAACCCAATCAGTGAACGTGCTAAGCTAGTTGATTAGGCCAATCCGCTGTGAGGTATGAGATGTGACAGGTTTCAATTTCATCGCGGGCCAAACTGCTTTGATGTCAAGCGGAAATCGACATCGGAAGTCAAAGCAAAAACCGCAGGCTGGGGATACCGACATGCAAATTCAAAACAAGCGCGGGGGATGAAATGTACGAGATGTATAATAGAGGCATCGACTCGAGAACTCATTCGAATCACCAAAAATGTCCAGGTAAACCCTAGAGTTGCGAAGATTTAGAATTTACCTGGACTTGTGAAGATGCTGGGGATGAAGTAGTCCGGACTTCTGCTAACCCTACAGCCAGGGATAACATTTACTTTCAGATAGATTATCCTAAAAGGATTCACTATAGACATACATGTACAAAAGCGCGTTATGCTTCATTACTACACAGTCTAAATTCGAGGAAAAGACGACAGAAAATGTATGTTTCATGTTCCTGGTCACAACTGGGGGTTAACTGACCTTTTTTCATGTCACTTTCAGGGATTCCGCCCAAAAACAGTTACGCCTTAGAATGGGCAAATATTTGCTTACGTTATTCTCGTTGACTTCAGTATTGCCAGAACAAAGTTTAGTGGTTGTACAGAGACATAAACATACAGAGACTTTTGCCAGCAATTATCGACTACACCATCCCCGGACCTGATTGCCACTCTCGAACCCAAAAATGTTCTATTAGCCGATATAAGTTAACCATTTTTTAACCAAAGCGGGAACCAAAATGGTCACGGGGTATATGTATATTCTTCATTCAACAAAGTTGTGGCATTGAAGCCCCAGAATAATACAGAATGAAATAATACTTTGACAAATGTCGCGGTTATGTGTGGACAGTTCAGATTGGTGAATTTTAGAAATGTCCAGGTTGGCCTAATCATAAATAGGTAGACAGCTGAAAATTCGAAAATGCCTCACTGACTCACTAAAAGTGCCCGACATTGTTCTTGTGTTCATTGGGTGACGGACGTGAAGTCGTTTTGACCTAAATCGAGCAGTCAAATGTGAGGTTAGATGAAACTTTTCTCAAGGTTTGAGAGGAACTGTATTGAAAAACGCCCATGTTTCACCCAGGAAAAATCCAGTTCCTGCTGGAATTGGTACAAAATCACAAATATTCTCCCTTTTTCTGATTTCATGCTGTGGACCATCTTCACAACGTCAAGGCGTCTTTTTGAGCCAACGGTGAAGATAGCGATACCACTGGTTTTAGCGAGGATGGCTGTAGACAGGAGAAAGGTATGTCTACTAACTAAGGGAGACAACTCTGTGGCCCAGAAAAATACAAATCGGGACTTCATGTATGCCCTTGGACAAAATATAGAAATTAGTTTCTATTGTTCACCTGTACCGGTAAGTGATCAAGAGAACGCCTCTTTCAAAAATAATTCAGTCATATCACAAAGACCAAGCCATATTACCCTGACTCAGGCCCAACGATCCTTGATATATCCTCTAATTGCTGAGCACCGAAGGAGGAAAAGACAAGTTCCATTTTTTTATGTTTTTAGTATGACTCGACCCGGATCGAAACTGGGACCTGCCGGTTGCGAGAAGAATTCATCTCTACCAGCTGAAAATAGTGGGATTTGAAACCCATGTTGATAACTATATGCAGAAAACAGCAGAAGCACATTATAATTTACCAAACGAATTCGCATCCGTCGCCCCATGAACACAACAACAACCGATGGCATTTGTATAGATTCGCACCATCAGTTGTTCAGATGTTTACCTGTATTCATGCGTAGAACAACTTGAGCATTTCTAAATTTTGCTAAGTACTGTAGGTTCAACTTTTTCTCGATTAGACCGATCAATAACGCACTGTTCCAATGCAGACAGGACTATCTTCTGGTCGGCCTTCAGATTTATTCTTCTCGGCTCTCTATATTTATATATATTTATATATTTTGTCTCTGTATAGATCGTTACTTCGATCCCATTTTCATTGTGTATACCCATCATCCACAGCAAGGATCAACGGTAGAGCCAACGTTTCCCTTTGATAAGACGAAGCGATGCAATTTCGATTTCAATTTCGTTTGCATTAATCATCGGCGATAGAATGTTGTCGTTGACAGGATGTCACTTTCAAGAACTGTAGATACATTGGCTAAATGCATGGCTTCCCAAAAATCGCGGTACATGTTTCCAATGATTCCGTGCTAGTAGTAAGTGAAGGCCCATTTCTCAGAAGGAGCGCTTCAAATATTCCATTCTAAAAAAATGAATTGACATGTTTATTAATCAATAATTCATTGGTGTGCTAGAAAATTGAAGTGCCGGAACCATACCATACCATATTTGACCACAGATCAAAGATTAACCACAGATTTTAGTTCTCGGGTCAATGCGCATTAAGATTACTTTTTGAACCTCTGATGTCCCGTCTGCCATGAAATAACTAGATATTGAATTCAGCCGGAAAATAATCTCAGTTGTAGGGTGATGGGTATATACTCCTCGAAATGTATACATTTACGTTCTCAAAATCGAGAATGCCTCCCAAACCAATGAAATTACGATATCACTGCAGCAGTAGGGAACACGCTTGTGTTTGGGAGTAAATCTGGGTTTCTCGAGATTGAGAAACGCACCTTCCTATCGAGATGGTTGTCAAGACAATAAATTTAGTCGTATTCAAATAAATGTTACATATTTGTTTAACAATGAACATATAATTCCTATAACCAAAGAAAAGATTAGTCATGCCAAAATGCATTTGAAATGTATCAGGACCTGTGTCTAAGGTGTCGATCGTCACGTTAAATGTTGAATGCAAGTGAATCTGCCTATGAACACCTTCAGAGTATTCGCTGCAACCTGGAAACATTATCGACTGTCTGCGTCTTACGGTTTTAAACATGCAGCTTTCGTGAAACAGTTGCATCAGCGTTTCGGAGGGACAGACGGGACAGACGGAGTATAGTATAAGATGCCGCCTCAAGGGTTTGATCTTGTTCGTTTTTAACATTAAAATTTGCAGTCGCAGAAGCCAAAGCCTACTTCCAATATCCAGTCCCAAAACAGCAGCTTCAACACAGTCATTATGATTGGTGCATACACATTTATTCGAAGTTCTGGTACTATACTGCAGGGAAAGGTAATTTGCTGCTTTCAATCCGATTCTTCTTTGAACGAACTCCGAAGGTTCGAATTGTTCTCTTCTTCCTTACAGGATAGATAGCAATAAAACTTCCAGGAATGGCTACCGCTAAGTAATGTATTGACTTTACCATCAATAGTTTTCTCGAGTACTAAACTCCAAATTACCATTTCTATATCACCAAGCCAGATGCGCACATTGCACCGTCGAGAGAAGGGACTGGAATTCATTTGGACAATCCACGACATACTTCAGATTGTAATATCAACTCCACGAAATTGAGAGGTCGTGGTTTCGATTCTCAATCTGATTGACGGGTGCATTACTGTTTGTCTCAAATATAAATTACCACATGAACAAATTATTATTGTAAGTATAGGGGTTAAACTGCTTAAAAGATTTAAGATTTCTATATTCTTAAGCCAGGATGATCAGAAGTATTTCCTGTTGATAATTTCTACGAATCCTTTAGATGACATATTATCTGTCTGAGATTATTATAACGTGTACAATTAAGTGTTGTGTAAATTCGGCAAAAGAGTTTGACGATAGCACAAACAGTATGTATCATTCAAGTTTATGCAGTGTTTTTTTCGTCGTTTTTTTTTGTTAAAGTTTGGCAACTATCCAGGTAATTTATCTTCATTGCTGCTGCACATAAACCTCAGCAGCCCAAAATTAAATATTCCTTACTATCCCCTAAGACGATACATACATCAATAAATGTTGTATAACGTCTCGAAGAAAAACAGAAATTGTCTTTCCTGTAACGAGATGATCCCTGTAGTTTTATTTATTAGCAATTTGATCCGGAGCCAATTTGTCCATAAATTAATCAAGCTCGTCACTTATTTAAAACAGATATTGCCTTAGAAAATTATCTCATTAACCTCCCCAAAAAATACAGAACTATCTACACTAAATTTAGGACAAGCAACCACAAACTACCAATTGAAACTGGTCGCTGGCAAAATAAATCTAAGGAAGAGAGAATATGTACTTTGTGTACCAGTGGTTCAATAGGTGACGAATTCCATTATATTTTCCAATGCTCTTTTTTCCTTGATATAAGAGAGATATGTTTACCACGGTATTACTGGAATAATCCAGATTTGTTTAAATTTGCAGATATATTCAGAAATAACTACCCACCCAGACTAATGAAATTATGTAAACTAATTAATGCTATCATGGATAATTTCGCAGATTGATAGATGTAATATCTGTCCTGGAAAATCCACTAGCTATTTATTTGCTCGTGTTGATCTGAATCTACGTTACATATAATAACGAATATACTCCCAATCGCCATTTTTATATTATTTATCTGTATGTATCCTCATATACCACAATTCGTGGTCTGAGCGGAATAAAGTATTGTATTGTATTGTATTATTGTCACGCTAACCGTCCCACGTGAGACGTTGACGGGTAATTGGATACAGACTTATCCAATTTGCCACCTGCAGAGGTTGAATCATTGGGTATGTGTTTACATATAACTTTGCATGATCCATGTACATTTTTCTTTACAATAAATTGTGAATGTGTGTGTGATTTTCAGTACGTATTGAGACTTTACTGGCAAGTTTGCTGCAAAGTAATTTACTATCTGCAACAGAATTATGAAAACTCATAATCGACACAATCAACACTAATGAAGCTGATTTTTTTTCTCCAAATGAATCACATTTATGTTGACAGTGGTGCCCCCATAGTACTGTGTTGCTTTCAAATTTACTCTTTTTCACAAGCACATTTTAGCTTCAGTGAAGATTATGAATTCGGGTATTTTGCTGGAAACTACACGCGAAAGATTGAAGACAAATGCATCCGCATAGCACTGTGGTATAAGCCGTTACCATCGCTATTTATCATCCGAAATAACTCTCCACACATTGCATTTGACGGGAAACACTTCGTCCAATACATTAATTAGATAAACAAACCTGCCTTTATCATCTAGCGCTGAGATCTGGTCAACTACTTACTGTACGCGCCCAACCTATTTCTAATTAAGTCGCCGATATAATAGGTTCATTAAGCCTCGTAACAATAAATACAACACATTTTGGTACCGCTGAGGGTGAAGTAGTCCGGACGTTCTTTAACCCTACCGCCAATTACAACGTTCACCTTCAGACAGATATCATCGAGGGATTCACTATAGACATACAGACGCACGTTATGCTTAGTTATTACACACAGTCTAAATGCGAGGAAAAGACGACAGAAAATGTATGGTTCGTGTTCCTGGTCACAACTGGGGGTTAACTGGCCTTTTTTCATGTCACTTTCAGGGATTCCGCCCAAAAACAGCTACGGCCTAGAATGGGCAAATATTTGCTTACGTTATTCTCGTTGACTTCAGTATTGCCAGAACAGTTTCGTGGTTGTACGGCGGACATAAATATACAGAGACCTGATTGCCACTCTCGAACCCAAAAATATTATATTAGAAGATAAAAATTAGCCGTTTTTTAACCACAGCAGAAACCAAAATGGTCACGGGGTATATTCTTTATTCAACAAACTTGCGGCATTGAAGCCCCAGAATAGTACTGACTGAAAAAATACTTTTTCAAATGTCGCGGTTATGTGTGGATAGGTCAGATTAGTGAATTTTAGAACTGTTCATGTTGGCCTAGTCATAAACAGGTGGTAGACAGCTGAAAATTCGAAAGTGCCTCACTGACTCACTAAGAGTGCCTGTTGTTGTTCTTATGTTCATTGGGTGACGGACGTGAAGTCGTTTTGTCCTAAATCGAGCAGCCACATGTGCAGTTAGATGAATCTGTTCCCAAGTTTTGAGAGGAACTGTATTGAAAAATGCTCATGTTTCACCCAGGAAATATCCAGATCCTGCTGAAATTAGTACAAAATCTCAAATGTTCTCCCTTTTTCTGATTTCATGCTGTGGACCATCTTCACAACGTCAAGGTGTCTTTTTGAGCCAAAGGTGAAGACAGAGATACCCCTGGTTTTAGCGAGGATGGCTGTAGACAGGAGAAAGTTATGTCCACTAACTAAGGGAAACAACTCTGTGGCCCAGAAAAATACAAAGCGGGACTTCATGTATGCCCTTGGACAAAATATAGAAATTTAGTTTCTATTGTTCACCTGTACCGGTGAGTGTGCAAGAGAACGCCTCTTTCAAAAATCTTTCAGTCATATCACAAAGACCAAGCCATATTATTCTGACACAGGCCCCACAATCCTTGATCTATCCTCTTACTGCTGAGCACCAAAAGACAAGTTCCATTTTTTTATGTTTTAAGTAGGACTCACCCCGGATCCAACCTGGGACCTACCGCTTGCGAGAAGAATTCATCTGTACCAGCTGAAAATAGTGGGACTTGCAACCCATGTTGATAACTATATGCAGAAAAACTGCAGAAGCATATTATAATTTACCAAAGGAGTTCGCATCCGTCGCTCCATGAACACAACAACAACAACCGATGGCATTTGTATAGATTCGCACTATCAGTTGTTCAGCTGTTTGCCTGTATTCATGCGTAAAACAACTTGAGCATTTCTAAATTTTCCTAATTGTAACTGTCCGTGACATTTTATCACAGTGTTTAATTCAATGAGTACAATGCCACAATAAATATGCCCCGGGACAATTGGTTCGAAACTGTAAGGTGTCCCATATACATGGCATTTCATATCGCAGTTTTTACCCCTCAGCCCATAGGGCTGTGGGGTCTTGTCGTTGCCATGTACGTACGTCCGTCCGTCCGTCCGTCCGTCCGTCCGTCAACATTTTCTTGTCCGCTGAATATCTGCAGATCTATGAAGTCCGGCCTGACCAAACTTTGGTGAGAGCTTCCTGACTGTTGACTGATGAAGTGATTAGATTTTCAGATGGCTATGATGATTTCTAATTATTTTTTTTATTTTATTTATTGATGGCTTGGCTTTTTGCACTGTTATCTATGCCCATTGGGAACCCTTGGTTGCATGTTTCATTGTGACTTTTGAAGGTTCTCTGGTACAAGAAAGCCTGGGCCATTCAAGATTACCATTGGATGGAACTCCCCAATTCCCATATATTCTGAGAGCTTACATGGTGCTACACTTGTTCAACCTATGCACTACCCTTGGGGGATTTCTCCACCCCTGGGGCACTAAATGCTAAAGTTTTTGACTTTTTCCTATTCACAGCTTCTCAGCCTCATGTGATATGTGTGAGAGGCAATGTACATTGCTTTTTCACACACATGCTGAATCACCTAATTTTTTTTCCTTTCATGGTAATAACTAACAGGTTGGTGACATTATTTTATTTCCCAAGTACAAGAGAAAATAACCGGCGAGGGGGTCCCCGCAGTATCGAACCCCTGTTAGGTTTGAATTTCATGTCGCCTTAAATGAAGGACAACATTTTTCTTCAATTTTGCTACATCGATTTATCAGAAAGCTTTTGCACAAACCATATTTTATTTCAGAAGTATAATATGAAATAACTGGCAGGGGAATCCCTGCAGTATCGAACCCCTGTTAGTTTGAATTTCGCGTCGCCTTAAATGAAGGACAACATTTTTCTCAATTTTGCTATTAAATCATTCTATTTTACATCATATGATTTATCCTAAAACTTTTGCATGAACCATATTTGTGTCCACACATTTAACTGGTACAACATAATGCTTCAATTTTTGTCACCAAACATGTTACTGTACCTTGGAAATTATTTAAAACGAGTGATTAGGAGAGTGTCAATCAGTGTGTTTCTATGCCATTGAACTTATCACACTTGTGCAATGCATAAATTGCCACTGATAAAGCTACACTTTCTTGCATGCTGTAATCCCAGCACACCACTCGCGTGAAAACGAAGTCTATTATATCTATCGCTTTCATTTTTTGTTTCATTTGAGTTTTGGGTGCCCATACGTTTTTCAGAACTAAATTGGCTCTAGATGCAGCCCTGATCCTACTTGACTGAAAAAAAACAGGCTGAGGGGTCCACGCACCTTTTAGGTGCTTGCCTGTAATTCATGTTCATATTGTAGATGAAATTTATCCCGACAAAAATTAAGATAAAATCCATTTAGGCCAAGTGCCTGTGATTGATCTGTGAGTAGATTTCCCGCTTTGGTTAAGAAGTACAAACACTGTTTTCACAGGCTAATATAATATCTTGTGGCCTGAGAGTGGAAATCAGGTTCGTGGATGACGATTGTCAATAATTGCGGGTAATCGAAGCTGTTTTTCTAAAACATTTTTTACCAAATGAAGTCGGCCCTGGAGAAATCATGCGATTTCCCCTAGAGAAACCTTTGTATCTCTCCGATATTTATTCATTGCAATAAGTTTTTCTACCCAAATCCATTTTGATCAGTTGAATCTAAATTGTATGTCGTTCAAAATGAAACGATGCATGTGCTTGTGTGATCGACGAACTGAGAGAGACTGCTCTGTTTTTCGATTTCGTAGCGCTGGTAGAATTAAAATTCGTTTCATCACTACAACATGCAAAAGAGTTTTAAATTCTAAAAAAAATCCATCAGTATCGTTTACGGAATCAACCGGTATTTTCTCGTTTCTCGTATAAGGAATACATTTTTCTATTTCTTCTTCGATATTAGCCACATTACCATACATGTTCTTGCCACTCTCCAAGCAGTGATCCTTAGAAAGCAAGATAATGTAGTAAGGGAGGCCACTGTGCATGGCATTTAAGTTCATAGGCGTACACGTCAGTTCTGGTTCTGATTTCTTGGTTCTACAACAGGAGTATAGGTACTGAATTCAAGTTATTCAATGCGTGTTCATATATGTACAATATGATTCAATCTTGCGGCCATCTTAAATTTCAAGATCACAGTTTACAACTCCAAGATCAGTTTACAATATTAATCCTGGGTGCAACCTATGAAATCTAGTTAACTCAATTTGCGAAGTTATTCGGACAATAATATGACCATTTTGATATTAGAAATCGAGTCCAACGTTCGTTGTCGATTGAGTTAACATGAATCCACTAGCGTAGGCATGTGGGGAATTCACACATAAAATGGTTCAACAATAGTGTTCCCAATTTAGGACAATCTAATTCTCAGGGTTGATAAACGTTGTAGCTGATAAAGTTACAACTTATATCAATCTATATTCCTTCAACATATGCCGACATAATTCTTTAAATTGTATTCAGCTGTGATAATGCTTCCACCCTCTACTTCCTCAGACAGCCACTCCATTAGACAGAAGGAATATAATATGCTGCGGCTAATATCGGAGAAAAATAATAGAATTTACCAAGCGTCAGATACGACAGTCACTATTCAACCGTCACTATATTCAACCGTCATTTTTGACTGTGAAAATTTACAGTATAAAACCTTGGAATTTTCTGTGTATGAAACACAGCTTTCTTTTTTGATTTGGTTTAATAATTTGTCCGCTTCACAAACGTGAAATCAAAAGGAGGTTTTTTTTGCATGCAAACCTGACACCTTTAAATTCACATTAAATTCACATTACGTTGGAATACTCTAAGTTTTCGTCTGTTAAATGTTCAGTCATTGAAAAGAGCATATCTGACGTCCTACTTTGAACACTGAATTGATCCTGATAACCAGCATCATGCTTAACGTGATATGAATTTAAATCTCGTCATATGATCGATTTTATTTTATTTTATTTGTTCATCTTTATGGCAGTCACACAATGTATATTTTAAATTTACGTATTGTATATGTGTTTAAAATGCAGTAATTGTGTAACCCAGGATAAATAAATGTTCTATCTATCTATCTATCTATTTATCTATCTATCATTATTCTTTATCCAAAAGAATTTCCAAGTCTTTCATTCTTTACACTTCTCAAACGGCTATTGCATGGACATTTATAGAACAACGTTATTAGTTGCCAATCCGGCTGCAAAACCGTTATACCACAACAAAACAAAGAGTTAAAATGTGAACAACATATTAGACTGTATTCTTCGTTAATTCGCCGCAAATATTTTGATGCGTTTATCATTCCTAATCGTTTTTTGAGACTCTTCGGTATGAACGATATTGATTTCCACTATCGTTCGTACATTTAAGAAGTAATGGAGTGTCATATGGTTGCTTTTTAGTCGCCAGACTTTATTAGTCGCTCCAGTTTATTACCTGTATATGTCGGGTTTCTGCTCGTGGACTGTTAGTTCCCGTGTACATCTCACTCGACAAATATATATAGGTTTATTGTTTTGGTGGGAAACTTAAACCGTGCGACGTCGGGCATTACAGGTTAGTTTCTCTGGATTTACCAGGCTACCCCATGGTGAGGTGTTTATTCCATCAGACGTCCACGATGCTCGCCCATTAACATCAGATGAGTTGTTTGAGCTGATCTGTCGTCACAGCTCCCGAGCTAGCGTATCTAATTCCGCTTAAGCCGGTGCTAGGGGCCGTGTGGATACTTCATAGTCTCCACATAAACAGCTGCTATAAAAGCGCGGCTGAGATACTAAGGCTACGTCCGAGAATCCGCCGTATTCCGAGGTGCCGAGAGACGCTTTCCTGTAGTGTCATATGGTTGCTTTTTAGTCGCCATACGTCGTCAATTTTTCCCACCTCTTGCATATCGCCTCAATGAAAACAACAGTACATCGCGGGATATCTTCAAGTTCAAAGCATTTGATTGGTCGGCTCATAATTTCAAACGGAAATCACGGATTTTCATTGGTTTGAGAAGAAAATTGGAAGAAGATTCAACCAGTTTCTGTAAATTCATTGGAAAAAGTTTTAGGAAAAAAAAGTCGATTGATACACCTTGCCATTCGAGACTCCTAGAACCCCACAGGGAATAAACTTTTTTCTTGTTGCTGTTTTCTCTAATGACCTGGCAATATAGGTTATTTTTTTCGCTCGCAAAATGGTCGATGAGTATTAATTTCGCTAATCATGCTGATACACTTTCTACAACTTGTCTGTTTCCTATAACCAGCTTTGCACGCGTCATTTCCAGCATTAGTAAAATGGTATTTTTTTATTATTCAGAGAGTACAATAATTAAGTTTACGAAAGCAGTATTTGTAGCTAACTGGTTTTTATGGGGGTTTTTAAGTTTAATCATGATCAAGGTAATTTATCGTCATTACTCCTGCGAATAAAACTTCAACAGCGCCAAATAAATACTCCTTGCTACCTTAGATTGTACATACATCAATTCATTTTGTATCCTTCCCCGCAGAAAACCACAAAGTAATTGTTTCCTCTAGCGAGATAACCCATGTAGTTTTATTTATTAGCAGTTTGATTCGGAGCCAATTGACTATAATCTCCCGTCTGCGCGCGGTGACGCATCGTTATTAGGGACAAATATCGCATTCCAAAATTTTACTGCTGAATGAATTTCGGTAAATTGAGTGCGAAGTTTTGGGACTTTTTGCCCCTAATCAGCTTGAAAGACCATTATTTTGTAAGAAAATATTTGGTACCGTACTCAACTGTTTTACGGTCAAAGCTGAAGACATGCACAAATAGTGTAGAGGCACATGCAGAGATGTGTCTCGACGGAAAATTCGAATTCTATGGTACCGCATACATGCCGATGTCGTACTGTTGCTGTTAATTTTGCCTGTTAGCATCCCCTTTCTTTCAATAGTATTCTGCGTTAAGAAAAATTAGGTATAATGAATCATATATTGCACGCTGTAGGTTTTTGAGAGCTTTCGACAGGCAATGTTCAACTTGTGTTCCGGACCAATGGCTATTGCCTGTCACACCCCACAGCGTGCAACATCTGTATAATTCCTTAAAAAAGGATGTAACAGTGCGGTATTCTACTGAAAACTACACGCCAAGATTATAGGCAAATGTCTCAACAGAAAAGCCGTTACCTCCGCTATTTATCAACCGAAATATCGTCAGCGATATCTTCTCCATCTTTTGCAGTTGATTACAAACACTTCAAGCAATAAATTAATCAGATAAACCAATCTGCCTTTATCAGCTAGCACTCCGATCTAGACAACTATTTATATTCTTGAGCGAAACTATCCCACATACAATTAAGTCACCGTGGTGTTATTGTCATAAATCATTGTAACGATATACACAGTGCATTGAATAACGCATTAGATAAGATAATTACGATACTATCTAGTTCAAACAAATGCTCTGAATCTTGTTAGTTACTTTCTCTCTCCGTTATCTTTTACTTAAATATGGTCACTTGTTTTCTACTTTCGCTAATCATGCCTGAACATTAAAAGTGTTCTAAATTAACAAAGATCTCGGTTTGTTTCTTAACACCAGAACTTTGTATGCACCAAACTCCAATATTAGTGAAATAGTTTTTTCTAATATTCAAAGATTACAATGCAAGTTTTTGTAATCAGCATTTCTAGCAAACTGTTTGGTGTTTTTTTTGTTTGTTTTTTTTGTATTTTTTTTTTTTTTTTTACAGTTTATTTTTTAAACTTTGGTCATGATCTAGGTAATTTATCTTCATTCCTGCTGCGCATAAAACTTCAGCAGAGCCAAATTAAATACCCCTCGCTACATTAGATCTTACATACGTCAATTAATTGTGTATCTTGAAACTTTATTTTTCACTCTGGTCACTTTACACAGCGACATAAGAGGTAAATATGTACATATTTCTTATGGCATACATTGGTGGATATAACAATGAAAGCAATTTGTTTTTAACGGTATTCTCAATCATTACATATTGTATTATGGTAACATTCAGTGTTATTGGTTAACACATTTCTAATCTAAATTGTTCATATTTACACTTCTTTTGATATAATATTTATTGGAATAATATAAAATTCATATATACATTGATTACTCTGTTCCATTATTAATTTCCTAGAGCATCCATTTTCTGGTGGAGAATTAGTAGTCTATTCACAAAAATATACATATTAAGAGAGGTAGTAACAATTACTATTGTATATACACATTTTATATAGAACTAGCCTCTTATAAAACATATTTTACACCATAAATTTGGAGTTTTGATGGAGCTTAATAAATACATGTATATACTAGCAAGTGCATGCAGCGATAACATACGCATTTAATTTGAGGGTAGAAACAATAAAGATAATTAATCATAAGTATTTAAAAAACATGCATGAAATAGAATCATTGTCTAAATATATATCTAACTGTCTTATTTTCTTGGGAACGCCTTTAAGATACAACATATAAAGAGGGCGAGCTTTTTCAGGGTATTGTAGTTTGAGCTGTTTAGTAGTTCTCTGTATTTGATTTCACTGTGGTGTGATATATAATACTTTGGTATATATTTGTTTCTTTCTACTGTGAAGGATATACATTCGAAGATATAATGATATTCGTTGCCTATAGATGCACTGTTACAGAGATTACATTTCCTCTCAGTGCGTTCAATATTTGTCCATCTACCTGTTTCAATTGGAAGCCGGTGATTACACAGTCTGAATTTCGCCATAGTGTAAGAGAATCTAGGCGGTAAGATTGTGAGGTAAGTTTCTAAAGATATATTGTCTTTGTAAAGCAAGTAATTAACACCTTTTGATGATCTCGATACTTCACTAAGCCAGTGTTGTAGGTATTGATCCGTTTGTCTCAATTTGATTTGTTTATTTAACCAGTTTGGATTTTCGATCTTCTGTTCAAGCCATATATTGTTAAATCCTAATTCTTGTAGAGATTTTTGAACATAATCTAACCATTTGCACTTAATTTCTCCGTGAATAAAACCATTGTATAGATATTTGTATATTTTGCTTGATAGTTTGTTTTCTCCTTGTAGTAGACGTGCCCAAAAATTTATAGTTCTTCGTTGTATAGTTAGAGATAGTGGGTACCTGCCAAGGTCACCATACAACATAAAATGAGGCGTACATTTCCTGAGATGCAAAATTCTTTTCATGAAATCAGTATGAAGCCTTTCTATCAGGGCGATTTGTTCATACCCCCAGACTTCACATCCATAAAGTAGGAGTGGTAAAACTGTTTGGTCAAATAATGAGAGTTGGAAATCAATAGGTAGATCTAAATTTCTTATCCGTCTATACAATAGGTACAAGGCCTTTTCAGCTCTAGCAACAATGTCCTTTTTTGCACTTGAAAATGAACCGGTTCGGCTGAAAATTATTCCTAGATACTTATAACTATCAGTTACTTGTAGTTTGATGCCCTGTATGAAAAAATCTACATTGCACTTCCTACTGCCGAAAACGATAATGTTACTTTTTCTATATTTATTTGCAGTTTCCAAATTTCACAGTATACAGAAAATTCATCAAGGGCCTGTTGTAATCCTTCCGCAGTATCAGAAAATATGACAGTGTCATCGGCATATAGCAATGCAATAATTTCGATCGAGAGTATTAAGAAGGGGTCATTATTCTCCAGGCGGATACCCTGGGATTTGCTCAGCAAAAAATCATCTAAATCATTCAAGAATAACGAAAAGAGTAACGGTGACAAGTTCTCTCCTTGTCGGACACCGTTTTGGCACATGAAGTATGGAGAGGTTTGGTTATTGTGCATTACACACGACTTAATGTTATCATACATATTAACAATAATTTGAAATATTTTTCCGGTGATTCCATGGTTGATTATCTTTTTCCATAAGCCTACTCTCCAAACACTATCGAAAGCCTTCTGAAAATCAATGAAGGCACAATACAGTTTCTTTTTCTTTGCCTTTAAACAGTCTATTAATGAGTTTAGAATGAACATGTTATCTATCGTTGAGTAACCTTTTCTAAACCCACTTTGATTTCCATTCAATAAATTATTTGTTTCTAGATATTCAGTCAGGCGATCATTGAGTATTGATGTGAAAAGTTTTCCCATGCAGCTTAGTATAGTTATTGGGCGGTAATTTTCAGGAGCTTTCTGATCTCCTTTGTTTTTGTAAATCGGCTTGATTATACCAGTTGTCCACGATTCGGGCAAGAAGCCGGTGTCTAATACAAGATTAAATAACTTATTATATGTTGGGAGAAAAATATCAATTGTTGACTTAATGTATTCGTTTGAGATATCATCTATGCCGGGTGATTTATTATTTTTAAGATGTTTTGTCGCGTTTAAAATTTCCGAGTCAGTAATAGGTGTATTTAGAGGAGTATTATCTATATTTAATGTAGGGTCATCAGCCGGTGAGTGGGGATCATCATTCGCATTAATCTCTTTGAAATATTCATATAGTGTTTCTAAGTCAATTTTAGTATTATCATTGTGATTATTTTCTTTTGTTATACTGTTGAGTAGTTTCCAGTATTCTTTTGGGCTTTTGGAACGCAGATTTCTTATTTTCTTTCTGGCATTTCTTTTGAAATCGTTAATAGATGTATTCATTGTGCGTTTGTAGTCTTTACTATTTTCTATCATATTCCGTTTATTTTGTTCTGATTTCCACTTTCCATATCGTCTTTTTGCCAGGTGATATTTTTTTCTTGCATTCTTGCAAGTGTTATTGAACCAAGGTTTATTGGACGTTTTTTTATACTTCCCTACTGATCGAGGTTTAAAACTGGAACTTGCGCTCGATAAGAAGATTGAGGCTACCTTGTTCGTTATGTCGTTGATATTGTTTTGTGTAACGTTTTCAGGAAGTAGATCGTTTAAGTAAATTGATAGATATTCTAATTGGTCAACATCAATATTATTGACAAAATCTTCTTTGTTTTCATTTTTCCATTGATAAGATACTCTCTCGGCATTTAAGTTATCATTGATGTAGTACATTTCGTCGTCTGTTTGGTTATTTTCAGCGGATAGGTTTGCATTACATGTGTTTTCGGTTGAGTTTGGTGGACTGAGTGTCAAACAAATGGGGTTGTGTAGGTCTGAGTAAAGGGGATCAAATGCTAATACTTCAAAGTCGGAAACCAAATGTATTGAAGGTATATTTCCAATTGCGTAGTCTATAGTGGAAATATTGTTAAAGGTAAGTTTTCCGACTCCTTTATCTTCGCCGACTCTACCATTTAGTATAACAAGACTATTCAGTTTACATGATCTCAATAATGTTCTGCCATAACTTTTTACTTGTCCTTTGTCTTGGCTAGTCCTCCTTAAAGGGAGACCCAAATCTAATATTCTGTTAATGTCATTCAAATCATTGGAAGTTTCTTGATCTAAATCATATAAATTGAGTACAAAATCATCTAGTTCAAAAAAATCATCCTCTTCCTTAGTTCTACTATTAAAATCCCCCAGTAAGAAGATGTAATCGGTATTTGTACATTTTTCAGTAATTTCATCTTGGAGATCTTCAAGTAAGTCAGAATCAGAATAGGACGATGATGCTGGTGGTATGTAGACAGATCCAAAATGAATATCTTTGTCTAAGTTGAGATAGTTCGCGGATAGTTTGAACCATTGAATATATTCACATTCTAGAGGGTAGAAATGAATGTATGGGAATAATGATTCTCTAACAAATATTCCCATTCCACCTGATTTACGAGCTACATTTTGTTTTCGATGAGCGGGAGTGAAACGATAACCAGGAATTTGTTCAATAATATCATATTCATCCAACTTGGTTTCGGAACAACATACTATGTCATAATTCGAGACAAGGTTTTTGAATTCTGGATACAGAGTTCGTCGTTTGAGTCCACATACATTTAGAGAAACAATTTTCAAATCAGATTTTACCGGTACTTGCGATACTGACTGGCAGTCGTCGAACAAAGGAGTTGGACCAGAGCGACACCCCTAATCGGTTCCCCCCCTTTGCTGGTCGAGTGTCGGGCGGTTGTCACGGTTGTAATGCCGGTTATCCCTTCCATCTTGGCCATTGCCACGGTAGTAGTGCCGATCCTCACGTGCATCTTGGCTCGGGTAAACGCGTCTGCCTTCCACAAAGAGCTTGTCGACGACTAGGCGAGCCTGTTTCCCCTCACTTTTGGCCTTCCTCAGTAGGGGGTAAAGTGGTTTCCTCCTTTCGGATATCTCGGATGGGAACTGTTCGCTCATTCGAATCTCAGGGTCGCGTAACTTTGGACCGGAATACTTCACCAACTCTCTGTCCTTGAAGGAAGTGAATCTGGCCACAATGGGTCGCGGCCCTCGTCTGTTGCTTCCAAAGCGATGAACTCGCTCAAATGATATTTCTTTGTTGATTTCAAGCTTTTCTTTGATTAAGGCTTTAATTACATCTTCTGGCTCTTCTGGGGATTTTTCGGCTATACCGAAAAATACAAGGTTTTCTCGCATGCTTCGACATTTGAGATCCAAAATTTCTTCCTTCAATGCTGCATTCTCGGTCGTGAGGTCTGAAATTTCATTTTTGGCATCATTTATTGCTCCCTGGAGTTTGACCAACTGCACTCTGATATCTCGGATGTCTTTTGTTTGCTCAGTTTGTCGTTTTGATATGTCATCGTAGTTTTTACTTATGTATTCAGTTGTTTTTTGTACGACTGCCAGTTTCTCTTCTGATGCTGTGACTCGGTCGTTAATTTTCACCATGGTAGCGTTCATTATTGTTAAGGTCTTCTCGAATTGGTCCAGTTTGTCAATTTTCTTCATTGATAGCTCCATGCTGCTTAGCCGACTTACAATATCCTGTATTTGATACATTGATATTGGTACAACATTAGGTGTCGTCGGTGTACTTTGTATATGGGGTACAGTACCTGCTGTCGGTGTAGTCGTTGGAGTGCCGAGATGAAACATGGGCAACTGAGCGAAGTTTTGGGGCGTATTTTGTGCCGAGCTCCCTGTGACGATGTAAGAAGTTCCCTGGGGTTGAGACATGTCTGGTGACGTTATTACTTGACCAGAGGTAAGATCCAGGTATGTCCGTTGTTGGTAATTTTCCGAGTCGTTCTCCGGACTGTATTCTGGCGTTTGCCGTGATTTACTTTCCTCTTCACCTGTTTTGATCTTTCGTTTTTTGCTCTTATTCCGGCCCATTTACACTGGGTGAGCTAATCTCGAACGCTAAATTGTACAGCCGTAATACAGCTTATAGTATGTAGGTAATGTGGGAACAAAGGCAATGGCTTATAATAGTTCACAGTAGAATGGGCAATTGTCTTTCGCTTGTGCAGAACAATGGGCCTCAAGTCCAGGAAAGAATATGGGCTTCGGCTAATGGTGGTCAGAACATAGCAGGCATATATATTTTCAAAATATTTTCACAGATACCAGTCGTGATATCTCACCCGCAGAAAAACAGAAAATGATTGTCTTCCCTGAACGAGGAAACTCCTGTAGTTTTATTTATTAGCACTTTGGTTCGAAGCCAATTGTCTATAAATTAATCAAGATGGGCATGCTAACTGTTCAACGGGAACGGTGGGAAGTAGTGTATGCAAAAAACATTACCCGCTTTGCCAAGTGCAGTGGCTAAATAACTGATTTCGCGAAAACGCATTGCACGATTCGTATGTACAATTTACAGTTTTTATGTAATTCCACGGGTGATGCCTCTGTGCTGTCAAATTCATATTAAATTTCAATGTCTTTGGTAATTTTGTAATAGTAGGTAAGAAAACGTTACTGGCAATGTCGTTGCATAAATTTACTGCAAAATATACACACAATTCAGAGTTCACGAGAAACTCATTATTGTGGGTGACAATTAACACTATATAATGATACCGAGTTTTCAGATGATAAACTGTGATGTTTAAAATGGTTTAATTGACATCATGACATTATATCGAGTTCAGATTTACTTCCTGTCAAAATCACATTATACATGTAGTGTCAACAAGGATTAAATATTGCGGTATTCTACTTGAAATCTACACACCAAAATTAAAGGCAAATTTCTTCGCATAGCACTATGGTAAGAACCGTTACCTCAACCATTTCTGAACCCAAATAATTTCAGCGATGTCTTCTCAATCAATTGCAATTGATTGGAAACATTTCGACCAATAAATTAATCAGATAAACCAGTCTCCGATCTGGACAACTATCCGGACGACTATTTATAGTTTTGAGTTCACCTTCCCCACATACAATTAAGTCACTTTGGTGTTAGTGTCATAAATCATCGTAACGATATAAACAGTGCACTGCAACACTCTTAAAACGCAAATTTTATATTTAACATCAAACTGCTGCATTTAACACTTAAAAGTAGTGAATACAACACTTTCTAAATGTTTTCCCTCCTCCAACCCTCTCGATGTTAAATCTAACATTTGCGTTTTGAGAGTGAATGGATTAGGTATTAGACAAGATATTTACAATAATATCTAGTACAAGGAAATGCTCTGAATCTTGTTAGTTACTTTTTCTCTCTTCGTTTAGCCCCAGCTCCTCAGAAATCTTGTCGTCAGAGGCGACTAACTGGAGCACTCGGGGGTTCCGGGTGTGAAAAGGAATAGGACCTAAACGTCGTGATATGACTGAAATATAGTTGACAGCGATGTTAAACCATATTCACTCACTCACGTTTTCTATCTTTCTTAACATGCTTGATAATCAAATTGATTCAGTTTGGTAACATATGGTTCTTAGTATGTTTACAACATATTCAAGTAGTTTACATACTGTGTCTGACGAAATAATTTTTCTTCGTATTACAATTTTATAAAACGAAGGACTCGTAAGATAGTGCAACAACAATCAAATAACCGAGATCTAACATCAGTATGAACTCTTCTGGAATCTTCAGGAACGTTCCACATAAGAGGTAAGCATCCAAGAAAAATTACATTCGTATTCATATCATGTAAGTGGATGGGTGTAATCAACGCTTTAAACAGCACAGATGTTTCCGAACAAGGTACCGTATATAACCTATCCATAAAATACTTTCCAGCATCAGTCTGGAAACCGTTTGAACGGATTTTATTAATTTAGAGACAACTGGCTTGGTAATGCAGATTACATTTGTCCATTAATAAATTTACTAGGAGCACCTTGTTCGAGCAATGACCATTTCGTACTGTTAGTCTTCCAGGGAATGACCCGAGATCAATTGATGTATGTGCGCTCTGAGGTGATAGCAAGGGGTATTTAATTTGGCGCAACTGAGGTTTATACGCAGCAGCAATTGAGACAGATTGCCTGGATCAATGCCAAGATTTAACAACCAACGCTAAATCTCATCCGTTGTCTCCATAAAGATGTACATACGACGCGCTGTTTCTTTAATTATATATGTAGATCTCGTTTAAAGTAAGTATATACTACACATGGCAGTGTGACTAACGTCACAGGACCTACGAAGTAGGGTTTATATGATTTAAGTGTGTACTTGACCCAAGTCATGCTTTTGCCAATTTCGAGGTTTATAGGTCACCTAAGTAGGTCTTCCCCACGGGTGGGGAAATCCTCCCGAGGGTAGTGCATAGGTTGAATAAGTGTAGCATCATGTAAGCTCCCAGAATATATTCTTAGATGGTCTGAATCTCGAATGGACCAGGCTTCCTGGTATCAGGAAACCTTCAAAAGTCACAATGAAACATACAACGAAGGGCTCCCGATGGGCATAGATAAGTCATGACAGTGCACTCGCTGAGCCATAAATAAATAATAAAATAATTATGAATCAAATTTTCATCAAAAGTAGGTCAACTCAGAACTTGCTGGTAACAGTCTCCTAATGCATGTTCATGCCAAAAATCAAGGTTCTAATGCCAACGGTTCTCCTTATTTTGCCGACGAAAGGATTTGGATGGACTGACTGACTCACTGACTCACTCACCCACTGACTACCGGACAATTTGCAAATGGTAGCCTACTTCGTAGGAACAAGAGGATATGGTCAAGTGAATGAAAATTGTTCCTTTGAATTCACAAATTGTAGTATTAGATTTATCTATCAAATTGAGGTATACCACATATGTCATTTTTCGCAATAGGGGGATTTTGTTTTGGGTTCGGACTGTATGCTGTTCGCAAATGCAATCGTTTCCAGATGGCTATGCGAGTTTAGATCAGTGCCATGTTGAAGTAATACAAATCATATGTGGTCACTTTACAACTCCCACTTCTTCACTATGGCATTTTTGGGCGATATGACTGCAATACACCAAGCATCGTTTCAGTCTTACAAGGATCAAGATGCGCCATTTGATTTATTCCTTTGTATTGTGGCAACGTGTTTGTACGTGGTTTCATTTCCTCTTTTTGTAGAGTCTTGAGCATCCTCCTTCCTTACTCCGTCATCCGAAAACAAAAAATTTGAGTGGCCTGGGCAGTCTGTCTCCCAGACAGCCACTTATTCTCAATAAGATCAATAAGCCGTAGAAAGTTAATCAATAATAATATAACTTTATTCTACACTTTCTTGGTCGAGCTTGAGAGCTGACACTCTGAGAATTTATAGACTATTATTTTGGGGTTAGTTTGAGCCTATATGTTTACCTCTCCGAGCAGATGATTATGAGTAAATTCAAAATGGCGTCCATGTGTGCTTTCGTTGTTTTTGCCTTTTTACATAAAACTGCCAAAAAATATCTCGTTTCACATCAGATTTCCCAATTTATTGTCCACCTTTGCCGAAAACATTGCATGAATAAAAATTTCGGAAAATCTGACAGAAAAATCGAACAAAGAAGCATTCATTGCGGGTTCGAATTCCATACGGGGATCGCCCATCGAACACTGGTATCCATGCTCTACCGAGAAAGTATTCTATTATTAATTGAAACTATGCGAGAAGATTCACCGAATCAGTCACAATGTGTCTAATAGTTTATAAGCTGAACTAGTTTTTATCAACCTAAACTTATCGTTATATTGTAATTACATCATCAAGTTTTATATCCATCTTGATAAACGTTCTCTGAAGATAATCCCGAGGAAACAGTATGTAGGCGGATTAGTTCCCTACGTATTTCATTAAGTTCATTAAGTATTCATATATCTTATCACTGGTGTAACATCTCCGAGTAAGTATGGGTGCATTGACAATATTTTATGTGATTTCTCCCATGTTGCGTTACAAGAGATTATGCTTTTCACAATTACAAGCGTCTAGTCCGTCATTCATAATCCAGCCGTCGTCCATTAGAGAACATCCGCTTTTAGAGAATATACTCTTTTAGAGATGATGGCTTCGCTGATAGTTTGAATGCGACGGAATGTTGATGGTGGAAGACACAATCATGAAGAAAAATCAGTATAAACTTCCCTCGACTAACGTCCCTCAACTATCGCGGAACCAGGAGATCAGAGGCTTAAATGCATATATCCATGATCATTTGGGCGGAATAAATCTCTACATTAGTGTTTCAATATTGGATCATCTGATCAACATAGCGTGACAAAATTTCATAAAAGTTCGGCTCATGTTTATACGGTGTCATTATAGCCACAGTTTCTCATGAAGTACAAAATACACTTAAGAATCTGGGTATTGTGAGAGGGAAATTAGCAGAACTAGAGGATGGTGGATGCTTTATCGTCTGGTATTTGGAGAGGGGTAATGGTCTCTGACCTATAATAATTGAAGCCAATTCATATGTGCTGTTGTTCGACTCTAATTGTGAGACATCTTATCCAATAACTGTTCACATAACATTGTATCAAGGTTGGTTGCCCACGGTAGATAAAGTATCACGGGCAGTCTGCTGAACGTCAGCACAGATACCAGGCATCGCACAAAACCATTTCACGTTCAATAACTCCAAATGATGGGAATTGCATTGTCTGCTCATAAATTACCCTAGTAATTCGTCGGGCGAACATAGTTTGACATTGAACACTCTTGAAATCATTGCATTCCACATAATGACATTATCATAACTTGTTCAAAGTTGTACAATCGACAGTACCTTCCCCTCAAATAGAGACTAATTGCTCATACGTGTCCATCTGGTCACCAGCAGCCCCGTTGCAATCTTCGACGTGTGTTTTGCAATAATGAATGCTGTAATTTGTAGCCTGGTTAAACTCGCACCTTGCCCTATTATCCCCTTATATGTGTGTCCGCAAATCTGTTGCAAATAGGTACATCCGTATCTGCATATCATGCGAGTGGATGGATGTAATCAACGCTTTAAACAGCAGAGACGTTTCCGAATAAGGAATATAATCTATCCATAAAATGCTTCCCAGCAGTCTGGAAACCGTATGGATGGGTTTTATTAATTTGGGGATAACTAGCTTAGTAATGCAGATCACATGTGTTCATTAATAAATTTACTAGGAGCACCTTGTTCAAGGAATGAACATTTCTTACTGTTAGTCTTCGGGCGAATGACCCGAGATTAATTGATGTATGTGCGCTCTGAGGTGATAGCAAGGGGTATTTAATTTGGAGCAGCTGAGGTTTATACGCAGCAGCAATTGAGATAAATTGTCTGGATCAATGCCAACCTTTAACACCAAACGCTAAAGTCCTGTTATCTCCATTCGTTGTCTCCATTATCTTGTACATACGACACTCTATATCTTTAATTATATCTGTAGAAGATCTTTTTTTAACGTAGGTATATACTACTCAAGAAGATATGTCCAGGTGGATGAAAATTGGTTCTTTAAATTCTCAATTCACATTAGCACTTAATTGAGGTATGTATACCACGTTTGCCGATTTCCTTGCAATAGGAGGATTTTGTTTTCTGTTCGCAAATGCCATCGCATTCACATCGCATTCGCATCTCATTTCACATCACATATCCCAATTTATTGTCCACCTTTGCTGAAAACATTGCATGAATAAAAATTTCGGAAAATCTGACAGAAAAATCGAACAAAGAAGCTTGATTGCGGGTTCGAATTCCATGCGAGGATCGCCCATCGAACACTGGAATCTATGCTCTACCGAGAAAGAATTATTCCCTTATTAATTGAAATTATACGAGAACATTCGCCGAATCATTCACAATCTGTCAAAAATTATATAAGCTGAACTGGTTTGTATTAACCTAAACTTATCGTTACGTTGTAATTACATCATCAAATTTTATATCCATCTCGATGAACGTTCTCTAAAGATAATCCCGAGGAAACATTATGTAGGCGGATTAGTTCCCTACATTTATCAAGTATTAATATATTTTATGTGCAACGTAAATCACTGGTGTAACATCTCCAAGTAAGTGTGGGTGCATTGACAATATTTTATGTGATTTCTCCCATGTTAGATTACAAGAGATTATGCATTTAACAATACTCTTTTACAGATGATGGCTTTGCTGATAGTTTGAATGCGATGGAATGTTGATGATGGATGAATTACTGCTGACACAATCTTAAAGGAAATCCATTATAAAGTTATGCCCCTCACCTAACGCGGAACCGGAAGAGCATATGCTTTAAAGCACACATCCATGATCATTTGTGCGGAATATTTATGGTGTCTAGACAAACAAAACGACAAAAGGCTAAGGAAGTTCCACTCTCCCAAGTCAGTTTTGTCTCTCTCTACATGTAACAAATCTCTATATTAGTGTTTCAATAATAGACCAAGCAGCATTGCGTGACAAAGTCTCGTAAACATTCCACTCGTGTTTACTTGGTGTCTTTATTGCCAAAGTATTCCTATGAAGTACCAAATGCATCGACGTAGTTTTGGAGAAAAATTAGCTGCACCAGTGGATTAGTGGATGTTTTAACGTCTGGTATTTGGAGTGAAGTAATGTTTCCTGACTAATAATTGAAGCCAATTCATATGTGTAGTTGCTCGCCCCTAATTCTGCATATCCAACAACTGTTCATCTAGCATTTTATCAAGGTTGTGTGTCGTTTTTCACCACCCTTTTCACGTTTGTCTGCAATCGCCTTCGCCAGACACAGTATCACGAGTAGTCTGTTAAGAGTCAGCACAGATATCATGCATTGTACAAAACCATTGCACGTTCAATAACTTCAAATGATGTGATTGTATTGTCTGCTTATAAGGTACCCGAATAATTAGTCGAGCGAACAGATTTTGACACTCAACAGGCTTGAGCTAGGTTATCATAACTTGTACATAGTTTTACCATAGCCAGTACCTCCTCTCAAACAGTTATTGATTGGAATACAGTTTCCTGCTCATACGCGTCCTTCTTGTCCAATCCACTTTCATATCGTGGTGATTGTAGATAACCATCTGGATATTACTGTTTTTTGGGGGGTAGTCTTTCGTTCGAAACACCAGTCAGAATACCTTCAGAAATACCCTCATCGTTGGGTTTGAAAGAAACTACTGATAGCCCAGATGGAACTTCATATCTTGACCTCTACCTTTACACTAATGATCAAAGGTTTCTCCCACGTTGATTCTACGACAAGGGAGACAATTACAATTTTGACATAGTTAACTACCCATTTCCGTATAGCACTATTCCAGACGGACCGACATAAGACGTATACATATCTCGCCTGCTAGCATTTGCTAGATCATCTGCAGACTGTCAAGATTTTAATCAACGCCACAGAAAAGTTATGAAGAAATTGCTAAAAAGGGCTATGACACCAAACGCCTCCATTCAAAGTTTCTCAAATTCTGTGATAAGTTCCTACGAAGTAGGTTACCCTCTGCAAATTGTCCAGTAGTCAGTGATTGAGCGAGTCCATCCGAATTCGTCGGCAAAATAAGGAGAACCGTTGACATTAAAACCTTGATTTTTTGCATGAATGTGCATCAGGGGACTGTTACCAGCAAGTTCTGAGCTGACCTACTTTTGATGAAAATTTCTGCTGAGTTTTGATGAAAATCATTGGTGATTCTGACTTGGGCTGTGCCCATCTTAATATACACTGTTATAAATCACACCGTAAATTCACAGTTAAATGTACTGGCAGAAAAGGTGCCAGTACATTCAACTGTAAAATTACGTTGCACCGTATTTTACAATTACTGTTTTTTAACAGGCGTTGAACTGTAAAATGTTGCACCGTATTTTATAATTACCATTCATTGACAGGCATTCAACTGTAAAATTTGGGTAGCGCTGTAATTTACAATTACCGTTGTTTTAACATTTTTTAAACAATACAATTATGTGGCACCATTGTCTACAATTATCGGTTCCGCGACAACGTAGGTCACAGGAAGGCCGAAATAGCCATTGCTCTTCGTGTTTACAAATGCGATCACCACAAGCTTCGTAAATAATCACGAACGAATCTGTGCAATTATTACACGAATAGTAGGATACATCTCCAAGTCAGATAAAACCCATCTTCGCGTGTGCAAGTCGAACACTAAATGACGGAACGTTAGTGTAGTATATAGCTTGAAATGTGAAGATGGACAAAACCAAAACCATTCCGTACTGTAGACTGAAAATTAAAGTTAGCCGCTGCGTCCGTCCCAGCGCGTGTTCTGATAATGCTCTGAATGTTGTATCGTACAACGCAGGTGTCGGATGTTTCCTGCAACTGAGCGTTTCGTGTGCAAAGATATCAACCTCCTTTCAGAGAAAACAGGAATTTTATGTTCCGTGTGTGCGCAGTTTACCCATTGCAGTTGATATCAACTGAAATATCACAGTTCAATTTACAGATTAATGTGTTTACGATTGAATGTACTGTAAACTCCAACATACATTTACTGTGAAACAACGGTAATTTATAACAGTGTAGGCAGGATTTCAACTTGGGGCGGGGGGATTTCCAAGAGTTCAGTGCACGCCGGAGTCCTAATGCCTCCCCTACTTCGTAGGTCCTGTGACGTTAGTCACACTGCCATATTCCTACGAAGTAGGCTACCATCTGCAAACTGTCCGGTAGGCAGTCAGTGAGTCCATCCAAGACCTTTCGTCCGCAAAATAAAGAGAACCGTTGGCATTAGAATCTTGATTTTTTTTTTGCATGAAGGTGCATTAGGGGACTGTTACCAGCAAGTTCTGAGCTGATCTACTTTTGATGAAAATCACTGGTGATTCTGACTTGGGCCGTGGCCATCTTAATAGAGGCAGGATTTCAACTTGAAGCTGGAGGATTTCCAAGAGCTCAGTGCGCGTCGGAGTTCTAATGCCTACCCTACTTCGTAGGTCCTGTTACGTTAGTCACACTGCTCATGTTCCTACGAAGTTGGCTACCATCTGCAAATTGTCCGGTAGTCAGTCAGTGAGTCAGTGAGTCCATCCGAATCCTTTCGGGGACTGTTACCAGCAAGTTCTGAGATGACCTACTTTTGATGAAAATTTCTGGTGATTTTTGATGAAAATCACTGGTGATTCTGACTTGGGCCGTGCCCATCTTAATATAGGCATGATATCAACTTGGGGCGGGAGGATTTCCAAGAGTTCAGTGCGCGCCGGAGTCCTAATGCCTACCCTACTTCGTAGGTCCTGTGACGTTAGTCACGCTGCCATGTACCTACGAAGTAGGCTGCCATCTGCAAATTGCCCGGTAGTCAGTCAGTGAGCCCATCCGAGAAATTTCGTCCGCAAAAGAAGGAGAACCGTTGACATTACAATCTTGATTTTTTGCATGAATGTGCATCAAGGGACTGTTACCAGCAAGTTCTGTGCTGATCTACTTTTGATGAAACTTTTTGGTCATTTTTGATGAAAATCACTGTGATTCTGACTTGGGCCGTGCCCATCTTAATATACACAGGATTTCAACTTTGAGCGGGAGGATTTCCAAGAGCTCAGTGCGCGTCGGAGTCATAATGTCTACCCTACTTCGTAGGTCCTCTGATGTTAGTCACACTGCTCATGTTCCTACGAAGTAGGCTACGATCTGCAAATTGTCCGGTAGTCAGTGAGTGAGTGAGTGAGTCCATTCGAATCCTTTCGGGGACTGTTACCAGCAAGTTCTGAGCTGACCTACTTTTGATGAAAATTTCTGGTGATTTTTTATGAAAATCACTGGTGATTCTACTTGGGCCGTGCCCATCTTAATATAGGCATGATTTCAACTTGGAGCCGGGGCGATTTCCAAGAGTTCAGTGCGTGTCGAGTCCTACTTCGTAGGTCCTGTGACGTAAGTCACACTGCCATGTATCGTACACTGACGGCAAAAAGAAATGGCATAACTGAGTCTCCTAAAGAACACCAGCGGTCATATTACCTGTGATTCGGAGGTGTCCTTAACAGTGTCCTGATACCAAACACTGTATGCTACGCTTGATTACAACAGAGAACGTTCGGGCAAAACATCGATCCATTTAGTCGCGATATTACAAACTTTGGCACGGCCATTGAACGGCTAATTGGATCTGATTGATCATTCTTCAGAGCACTCGCAGAATAAATTCCCCCAAGTGCAATAAAACCACTTTAAGTTCGATTCTAGGTTCGTAACATTTCCCCCAACTCCGTCTAATATCAAGTCTGACTTATTCTTGTAAAGAACGGCAACGGGCATATTTTTATCTAAAAATTTATTGATCATGGTATGTTTATCAATCTTATATAGTAGATTTTGTTCTTGTGTTTGTCAATAGTCGCGATTCAGCAACCACTCACACAATGCTTGAATTCACGGCCACCAGTCAAAAAGTATACAGTTACCATAATCATAATACTAAATAATTGCGTCAGATCCGTCAATCGTTGGGCAGTCGTCGTCTATTAACAGTTTCCAAAGGTCCATACTTCAAAGACGAGCTGTTTGAACTGAGGATATATCACATTTGATTATATGGTGGGTTATCTGATGAAAGGCGTGTAGTATCACAGCTGAATACAAATTCATAGATCTACAGTCGGCATGTGCTTCAGGAATTTGAAATGAATGGGTTTGAAATGGTATAGAAGGAATACAGACTGACATAAGAACTTTGTTGTCACCACTTTATTAACCTTGAGACATTATTCCAAAGTGTTGACTTCATGATAAAAAATAGATTGGATTTCCTGCATGTCTTAAACTTCTGGGTTCAGGATCAAGGCGATGACCAAGCGAATGTAGATCTGGATTTATAATATCATGATATTTATGAATAACATCACAAAATGTTCTATAATATTCTATAATTTACCTAACTGTGTCTTGTCTTATTTTCTCATATCCTGAAGTTTCAGATGATCACAGGATTGAATCATACTGTAGATTTTTAAACACGCATATAATAAGCTTATTTAAAACTGAGTGCTTGTTCGTGTTGTAGGGTCAGTGAAACAGAACCAGTACTGACGTGAACGCCTATGACGATGGATGTCGTTCACAGTGGTTCCCCTCACGACGTTGTCAGCTAAGCATCACTGCATGGAGCGTAGCAAGAATCTGTTGGGTGATGTGTATAGTATCAGAGAAGGACTCGAAGAATGGTCTTGTACTCCATACAAACCCGAGATAATACCAGTTGTTTTCGTGAACGTTACATTTATTTTGATTTTAATTTCAAACTCCTATGCATGTAGGTATGAAACGACTCGTAATTTTACCAGCGTTACAATATCGACAAACGGTCACATCTCTCTCAATTTCTTTCTTATACAACCACTTGTTCTGTGGGGGTTTTTTTAAACAACATACTATTCAGATTCAGCTGACTACAATTGTTTCGTGCAGAAAGAAGTTATGCACTGAATAAATATCGGACATTTAAAAAGAAACGGCATGATTTCATTTGATGAAAAATATCAAGTATGAGAAAAGCAGCCTCTATTGCCATTAATTATCGACTATCACCATCCCAGGACCTGATTTCCACCCTCAAGCCACAAAATAATATTTTAGCCTATGCAAACTGTGTTTGTACAGAAACGAAAAATATTTTCACTCGGCAAAAATGGATAGTTTTTCAGCGATCATTTTTGGGGGTTTCATCTACAAAATTAAAACACCATATGTCCGTGGGACACTGAACAGTTTCGAACCAAAGTGGTCGTTGGGCATTTTAAATATTCAATGAAGTTGTGACATTAAACAGAATCATAAAAATGATGAATGCTCATCGCCAATTTTCGGTGACGAGCCGCTGTCGTCGCCATTTAATGGTAAGGACGAATGGTGACGAGGTCATTTCATCAACATTTTTTGGTGAAGGGGCCTGGTCTGGCCATCACCAGTCAATGGCGACGAGCAACGTGTGTAGATTTCAGGTCATCGCCATTTTTTTGGCTCCAACTCATTGGTGATACCGTCGTCGTCTTTTTTGGTGATAGTCATCACCATTGTTTCGACGGAAGTCCCCGAATATTAATTGTCGAACTAAGTACTCGGATAAATGTTAAAGTTATGTATTGACAGTTTAGATTAGTGGAATTTAGAGCTGTGCAAGTTTTCTACTTGTGAATGCAGGTGGTAGATATGCTGAAATTCGAAAGGGGGTCTCACTGAAAATGCCAGCTGTTGGTGTTGTTGTGGTATCTGGGAGATGATAGAGGATTTTCCAAAATGGATTGGCCTAATGTGCAGTGTTATGCAGTTTTCTTCCGCTTGTTGATTTCCATGTAGCCTATAGTATTCGACCCTTCTACGGAGGGTCAATGATCGCTGTTGCAGCAACAACATTTTCCCAGTTAGACGGCAGATTTTGAAATCGAAAACCGGGCCGCGCTATGTCATCCGTCAACTGAGACAGTCACGTGGCTGTGTATGAAGATTGGGGTGGCTCCTATAAATAGTGATCCAATGAAAATGCTCGTATTACTTTAAAATGGCGGAGTCGAATGACCAATCACTGAGGGGAAGACAGACAGAAAAGTACGCTGACGCTGTCTGTTAATATCTTGATTTAACAGAGAGTACTACAGTCTAGATTTCCATGCTGTAAGCATGAGCACGGTCTTCCCATAAACAAGGAGAGACAACAATGTGAGTCAGAAAAAAACCCGAAGTGTGAACTTCAGTATGTCCTTACACAAATCATACATATTTAGTTTTTCTCTTCGTCAGAGCGATAATTAATTCCAGAAATTATACTGTAAGTTATTGATACCTGGTGGAAAAAATATCTTTTTATGCTCTTACATATTGCCGAACTGCGTCGAAGCGAATGCATGCGAGTTAAAAGAGGTGTTAACAAGAATTTGTTATTTTGTTTTTCAGCAAAATATATTTGTTTCAAGGCCCAGATGTAAAGATTAGCTGTGGTGCTATTGTAAGAAATTACGGTGAGACTGGTTTTCAATGAACTTTTGGCAACAAGTATCTGTCTGGTTGTGAAATTCCCTAAAAACTGATTGCTCTGCATTCAGAGTATTGAACGATAGATTACAACAAGCCAACATATGAATTTTACCGGAACGCACAAGAAAAATTATAATCGCAAAGATATGGACCTGGAATTTTGTAGGGATATTTACACATATGAGTTCATGACTAGCCTTCGGCGTAAACACTAATAGATATGGTTGCCAATGAGACGACATTGGAGATGGATATTAAAGTTCAAGTTGGTTGGGGTACATTTACTACTTCGTCTGAAGATGAAAATCTCTCTCGGTACAATTACTGTTAGATGAATCTCCTGTTATTTTCACCAACGCCAGCTAAAAACTAGCATTTCGGCGGAATTCAAATACAAAATTTGTCTTGCACTTTAAAATAAAGCAATCGTTGGATTTTGAAACGCAGGTTGAAAGCCAATATGCAGAATATTGTAGAATATAGTTTTGACTTGAGCAGAGAGTTCCGTTCTTCTTTGAGTAGAAGAATGCGAAAAATTGTCGAAGCTCAGTCACCTAACGCTACACGTATGAACGATCTGATTTGGAGACCGGTATGTCAGAGTATGATGTTCCATTAGATTATCGGCGCTTTCCTTCATATACGGAGGGTAGATATATCCGTCACGAACGCGTGTAGCAAGGAAATCGTCTGTATAACGTTTGGTGTACGAGAAAGAATGGACTTTGAAATGGAATAATGTCCATATCAGTAACGAACTGATTAATATATGCGTATTCAAATGACTTAAAAATAGAGGTACCCATTTGGAATACCTTTATGTTATTGATACACGGTACAATACCACGTAGATATTTTCAATGATAAATTCAAGCAACTCTAGGAGCAAAAAAACGCAACATGACAAAAACACAACGCAACGTTTGAGCCGAGTTCAGTGTGAGAGAAGAGGGAATTAAGCAAGTCCTTTTTTGTGGCGTTAAAGAAAGGAAATCGGCAGTGACTAATTTATCCAGTCTGGCAGTGTCGATTCATGTTTCCGAGATGTAAGGAACAATGTATAATTTACCCCAAATACAGACTTCATCTGCCACCGAAAGACGCTCACTTAACCCGGAAGACTGGTGACCAGAAATCTCGTAAGAATAATAATAGAAAGGTTAAATTATCTTAAACTTGAAAGTACGTGAAATAGGAAGTCCCAAGACAAAAACATCGCCTCCAGCTAAAATCTTTCGATTTTTTCTTCGAAGTCGTGTTATGCGGACATGCAAGCATCGAAGACGAATTTCGAAACCAATACAAAAACCTCGGTTCTGCAACGACACTGATTCCTACTTCTATGTATTCAATACATCAACTGAGGGATCATTGCCAAAGTTACTTGGCTTTTGAGGGTATCTAAAGGATATCACCATTCGAATTTGATTTTACACCTACTCCCACAACCTACTCCATATTCAGGTTCTGTCCCTGAAGATTGGATATGAGGTAAATAAGGAGAACCGTTGACATTAATACCTTGATTTTTTGCATGAAGATGCATTATGGGACTGTTACCAACAAGTTTTGTGCTGACCTACTTTTGATGAAAATTTCTGGTGATTTTTGATGAAAATCACTGTGATTCTGACTTGGGCCGTGCCCATCTTAATATACACAGGATTTCAACTTTGAGCGGGAGGATTTCCAAGAGCTCAGTGCGCGCGTCGGAGTCATGATGTCTACCCACCTTCGTAGGTCCTGTGATGCTAGTCACACTGCTCATGTTCCTACGAAGTAGGCTACGATCTGCAAATTGTCCGGTAGTCAGTGAGTGAGTGAATCCATCCGAATCCTTTCGGGGACTGTTACCAGCAAGTTCTGAGCTGACCTGCTTTTGATGAAAATTTCTGGTGATTTTTTATGAAAATCACTAGTGATTCTGACTTGGGCCGTGCCCATCTTAATATAGGTATGATTTCAACTTGGAGCCGGGGGGATTTCCAAGAGTTCGGTGCGCGTCGAGTCCTACTTCGTAGGTCCTGTGACGTAAGTCACACCGCCATGTATCGTACACTGACGGCAAAAAGAAATGGCATAACTGAGTCTCCTAAAGAACACCAGCGGTCATATTACCTGTGATTTGGAGGTGTCCTTAACAGTGTCCTGATACCAAACACTGTATGCTACGCTTGATTACAACAGAGAACGTTCGGGCAAAACATCGATCCATTTAGTCGCGATATTACAAACTTTGGCACGGCCATTGAACGGCTAATTGGATCTGATTGATCATTCTTCAGAGCACTCGCAGAACAAATTCCTCCAAGTGCAATAAAACCACTTTACGGTCGATTCTAGGTTCGTAACATTTCCCCCAACTCCATCTAATATCAAGTCTGACTTATTCTTGTAAAGAACGGCAACGGGCATATTTTTATCTAAAAACTTATTGATCATGGTATGTTTATAAATCTTATATAGTAGATTTTGTTCTTGTGTTTGTCAATAGTCGCGATGCAGCAACCACTCACACAATTGCTTGAATTCACGGCCACCAGTCAAAAAGTTATCATAATCATAATACTAAATATATGCGTCAAATCCGTCAATCGTTGGCCAGCCGTCGTCTGTTAACAGTTTCCAAAGGTCCATACTCCAAAGACAAGCTGTTTGAACTGAGGATATATCACATTTGAATATATGGTGGGTTATCTGATGAAGGGCGGGTAGTATCACAGCTGAATACAAATTCATAGATCTACAGTCGGCATATGCTTCATGAATTTGGAATGAATGAGTTTGAAATGGTATAGAAGGAATACAGATTGATATGAGAACGTTGTTGTTACCACTGTATTAGCCTTGAGACATTATTCCAAAGTGTTGACTTAATGATAAAAAATAGTTTATATGTAGATTTCCTAAATGTCTTAAACTTCTGGGTTCAGGATCAAGGCAATGGCCAAGCGAATGTAGATCTGGATTTATAATATTAAGATATTGATGAATAACATCACAAAATATTCTATAATATTCTATAATTTACCGAACTGTGTCTTGCCTTATTTTCTCATATCCTGAAGTTTAAGATGATCACAGGATTGAATCATATTGTAGATTTCTAAACACGCATATAATAAGCTTATTTAAAACTGAGTGCTTGTTCGTGTTGTAGGGTCAGTGAAACAGAACCAGTACTGACGTGAACGCCTATGACGATGGATGTCGTTCACAGTTGTCGGCTAAGCATCACTGCATGGAACGTAGCAAGAATCTGTTGGGTGATGTGTATATAGTATCAGAGAAGGACTCAAAGAATGGGCATGTACTCCATACAAACCCGAGGTCATGCGAGATAATACCAGTTGTTTTAATTTCAAACTCCTATGCATGTAGGTATGAAACGACTCGTAATTTTACCAGCGTTACAATATCGACAAACGGTCACATCTCTCTCAATTTCTTTCTTATACAAGCACTTGTTCTGGGGTTTTTTAAACAACATACTATTGAGATTCAGCTGACTACACCGTTATAAATCACCCCGTAAATTCACAGTAAAATATACTGGCAGAAAAGGTGCCAGTACATTCAACTGTAAAATTGCGTTGCACCGTATTTTACAATTACCGTTTTTTAACAGGATTTGAACTGTAAAATGTTGCACTGTATTTTATAATTACCGTTTATTGACAGGTATTCAACTGTAAAATTTGGGTAGCCCTGTAATTTACAATTACCGTTGTTTTAACATTCTTTAAACAATACAATTACGTGGCACCATTGTCTACAATTATCGGTTCCGCGGCAACGTAGGTCACTGGAAGGCCGAAAAGGCCATTGCTCTTCGTTGTTTACAAATGCGATAACCACAGGCTTCGTAAATAATCACGAACGAATCTGTCATTATTACATGAATAGTAGGATACAACTCCAGTCAGATAAAACCCATCTTCGCATATGAAATAGCAAGAAATTCGTCTGTATAACGTTTGGTGTACGAGAAAGAATGGACTTTGAAATGGAATAATGTCCATATCAATAATTTTATTGATACACGGTACACGGTACAATACCACGTAGATATTTTCAATGATAAATTCAAGCAACTCTAGGAGCCAAAAACGTGACATGGCCGTACCGTTTGAGCCGAGTTCAGTGCGAGAGAAGAGGGAATTAAGCAAGTGCTATATTTGTGGCGTTAAAGAAAGGAAATCGGCAGTGACTAATTTATCCACTCTGGCAGTGTCGATTCATGTTCCCGATATGTAAGGAACAATGCATAATTTACCCTAAATACAGCCTTGATCTGCCACCGAAAGACGCTCACTTAACCCTGAAGACTGGTGACCAGAAATCTCGTAAGAATAATAATAGAAAGGTTAAATTATCTTAAACTTGAAAGTACGTGAAATAGGAAGTCCCAAGACAAAAACATCGCCTCCAGCTAAAATCTTTCGATTTTTTCTTCGAATTCGTTTTATGCGGACGTGTAGGCATCGAAGACGAATTTCGGAGCCAATACAAAACCTTCGGTTCTGCAACGACACTGATTCCAACTTCTATTTATTCAACACATCAACTATGGAATCATTGCCAAATTTACTTGGCTTTTTATGGTATCTGAAGGATATCACCATTCGAATTTGATTTTACACCTACTCCCACAACATACTCCATATTCAGGTTCTGTCCTTGAAGTTGGGATATGAGGTGTGAATTATTGAATTTCACCGAAATTTAGCGCAATTTAGGCAAAAGATAACGAAGAGAGAAAAAGGAACTAACAGGATTCAGAGTATTTCCTTGTACTAGATATTGTTGTAATTTTCTCATCTAATACGTTGTCCAGTGCAATGTTTATATCGTTACGTTGACTTATGAAACTAACACCACATTGACCTAATTGTATGTGGGGAAGGTGAACTCAAAACTATAAAAAGTCGTCCAAATCGTCGTCCAGATCGGAGATTGGCTTTCTAATTAATTTATTGGTCGAAATGTTTCCAGTCAATTGCAATTGATGAGACGACATCGCTGAAATTATCTGGGTTGAGAAATGGTTGAGGTAACGATTCATAACGGTGCTATGCGAAGAAATTTGCCTTTAATTTTGGTGTGTAGATTTCAGTAGAATACCGCAATGTTTAATCCTTGTTGAAGCTATAATCTGATTTTGACAGAAAGTAAATTTGAACTCGATATGTCATGATGTCAATTAAACCATTTTAAACATCACAGTTTATCATCTGAAAACTCGCTATCATTAGTGTTGTCACTCACAATAATGAGTTTCTCGTAAACTCTGATTTGTGTGTATATTTTGCAGTAAATTTATGCAACGACATTGCCAGTAACGTTTTCTTACCTACTATTACAAAATCACCAAAGACATTGAAATTTACTATGAATTTGACAGCACATACTAATCGTGCAATGCGTTTTCGCGAAATCAGTTATTTAGCCACTGCATTTGGCAAAGCGGGTAATGATTTTTGCATACACCACTTCCCACTGTTCCCGTTGAACAGTTAGCATGCCCCTCTTGATTAATTTATAGACAATTGGCTTCGAAGCAAAGTGCTAATAAATAAAACTACAGGGCTTACCTCGTTCAGGAAAGACAATCATTTTCTCTTTTTCTGCGAGAAGGATACAAAATTAATTGACGTATGTAAGATCTAAGGTAGCGAGGGGTATTTAATTTAATTTTTAGTTTTATGCGCAGCAGCAATGAAGATACGTTACCTTGATCATGACCAAAGTTTTAAAACAAATCGATAAAAACCAGTTTGCAAGAAATACTGAGTACAAAAACTTAATTATTGTAATCTTTGACTATTAGAAATATTATTTCACTAAGTTTGGAGTTTGGTGCGTACAAAGTTCTGGTGTTAAGAAACAAACAAGATCGTCGTTAATTTAGAACACTTTTAATGTTCAGGTTGTGAATGGTGTATCAGCATGATTAGCGAAAGTAGAAAACAATTGACCATATTTAAGGATGTCCGCTGGTGGTAAATCAAAGTAATTAACTTTTTGAATAATGTGTGTTGTTGCATTCATAATTGTCTAATACGAGGAAAAACAAAGAAAAAATATATGTTGGTGTGCATTTTTTAGCTGTAGGCAACGTTAAGTTTTGAAGTATATTCATGAAAATTCATATAAATAGTATTTAACTTTTTCTTATATTCTTACTGTTTGCAGATAATCACAATGCCTATCAAAATTTAGCAAATTGGATGGATGTTGGTGTGCAAAATTCTCGGCTAGAAGGCTTTTAAAGGAAATCCCCATCTCTTAACCTGGGGAAGGGAGATAACCCAATAGAAAAACAGGCAAAATGGCTGCCAAAGTCAAAAACCACCAGCGGACATCCTTAAGTAAAAGATAACGGAGAGAGAAAAAGTAACTAACAGGATCCAAAGCATTTGCTTGTACTAGACATTATCGTAATTATCTTATCTAATGCGTTATTCAGTGCACTGTGTATATCGTTACGATGATTTATGACAGTAACACCACGGTGACTTAATTGTATGTGGGATAGGTCCACTCAAGAATAGAAATAGTCTTCCAGATCGGAGTGCTAGCTGATAAAGCAGACTGGTTTATCTAATTAATTTATTGCTTGAAGTGTTTCTAATCAATTGCAAAAGATGGAGAAGATATCGCTGAAGTTATTTCGGTTGATAAATTGCGGAGGTAACGGCTTTTCTGCGGAGACATTTGTCTTTGAACTTGGCGTGTAGTTTTCAGCAGAAGACCACAATGTTACATCTAGTTGACGCTATTATACAGATATTGCACGCTGTGGGGGGTGACAGGCGATATTCAAGGAGTGCGGAATAATTAACGCAGGTACTATAAAAAGAGGGTTTGCTAACCGATAAAACTAACAGCAACAGTATGACATCGGTATGTTTGCGGTACCATAGAATTCGAAGTTTCCGTGAGGACACATCTGTGCATGTGTCTCTGCATTATCTGTGCGGGTCTTCAGCTTTGGCCGTAAAACAGTTGAGTACGGTACCAAATCTCACAATATATTGGTGTTTAAGCAGATTTGGTCAAAAAATACCAAAATTTCGCACTCAAGTTGCCGAAATTCATTCAGCAGTAAAATGTTGGAATGCGATCTCTGTCCCTAACAACGATACGTCACCGCGCGCAGACGGCAGATTATAGTCAATTGACTCCGAATCAAACTGCTAATAAATAAAACTACGGGAGTTATCTCGCTAGAGAAAACAATTACGTTGTGGTTTTCTGCGGGGAAGGATACAAAATTTATTGATGTATGTACGATCTAAGGCAGAAAGGAGTATTTAATTTGGCGCTGCTGAAGTTTTATTGCAGCAAGGACGATAAATTACATGGATCATGATTAAACTTTAAAAAAAACGATAAAAACCAGTTAGTTACAAATACTGCCTTCATAAACTTAATTATTGTACTCTCTTAATAATAAAAATACCATTTTACTAATACTGGAAAGGGCGTACAAATTTTGGTTTTAGTAAACAGACAAGTTGTGGAAAGTGTATCAGCATGATTAGCGAAATTAATACACATCAACCATATTGCGCGAAAAGAAATAACCTATATTGCCAGTTCTGTTCAGAAAACAGCAGCATGGAAAAAGTTAATTCCCCGTGGGGTTCCAGGAGTCTCGATTGGCAAGAAATATCAATCGACTTTTGTTTCTAAAGGTTTTTTCCAATGAAACTTTACAGAAATTCTGTGATTGGTTGAATCTTCTTCCAACTTTCTTCCCACACCAATGAAAATCCGGGATTTACTTTTGAAATTAGGAAATGACCAATCAAATGCTTTAAGCTTGAAGATATACCGCGATGTACTGTTGTTTTCTTTGGAGCGATATGCAAGAGCTGGGAATAATTGACGACGGCTGGCGACTAAAACGCAACCATATGACACGACAGGAAAGCATCCTTCGGCACCTAACATTCAGTCCTGAGAATACGGTGAGTAGTATAGTCACAGGATTTAAACGCATATTGAACTTAGACCTAAAAAAATTGCATATTGGGGAGCAAGAGCTGACTTCGACACAGAGGAGTTCCAATTTTTGCTTTCACAGCCAATTAGAAACGAGTATTTTGACCTCGGCTGGGTAGGTCTGGCGGTGATGCGGTAAGAAAAAAGTAGTCCCTTGTCAACCAAGTGACTTCCAGTGTTAATCTATACTAGGAATGCATGTATGGACCCGGGGATGTACATGCACTTACATGTACTGACCTTCAACATCCGGGACCATGTCAACATCCGGATGACGTCATGTGTGATTCGATCGGGCATGATCTTGGAGCGGGGTCATTCCGGGTGTTTTCCAGTGGGTTTTCCCACTGGGTTTTTCCCCGGCCCGCCTGGCCGCACGCCTGCGCGGGTTATCCGGCCGCGCGCGGGTTTTCCCCGGCCACATGCATGCGCGGGATCACCGGAAGTGCGCAGGTCACGTGGTTTCGCCCCTGGTGGATGGCAATGTCCGGTCATCTCCGGCAATGCCCGGCCCTCTCCGGGACAATAGATAGCCTTTATCCATCCTTCCGAAGCATCCATGTATAGAGCAGGGTCTCCGACAATATTACCGTCTATTTACCCATGTTAAACGGCCAGTGATGGTTTTACATCCGGGTACTCATCTTACATCCGGGAACCCTGGTTTTACATCCAGGTCCTCTTCAACATCCGGGTTGTTACATTCGTGGAGTTGGTGAGTGCCCAGCGCCAGTGAGGCGTGCCCAACGCCCGTCTTAAGGCATGGACGCACTAACGAAGGTGAGTGAGTGAGTGAGTGAGTGAGTGAGTGAGTGTGTGTGTGTGAGTGAGTGAGTGATCATATAAGGTCGTTTGTACACCATTAGCCTCAGTCTGTATCCACCCTCTGACCATGTCGAGTACATGTCCATTCTGTCAGAAGACACTCAGACATATGCGTCTAACGCATAGACAAGAGACACCACCAAGTCCCGCTCTAGATCCACCAAGTGGAGTAGAACATCCCTATACGATGACGGTGAGCGGCCCTACTGGGTGTGGAAAGACGTCTTGGGTGATGAAGTTCTTAGAGGAAGGTGTGGCAACCCCAGCTCCGACACGCGTTGTATGGTGTTATAACCAGTGGCAGTCCGCCTACGAAACTACGCGATTACAGAATGTGAGCTTCATCCCAGGAATTCCTCACGACATAGACGAACCGTATTACTTCCGATTCCGAGCAGACCAACGTGGTACTGCTCGATGATCTGATGAGTGCGGCCAAGGACAATTCGAAAATCGCCGACCTATTCACCAAAGGATCCCATCATCGCAATCTGTCCGTCATCTATTTGACTCAGAATCTCTTTCCTCAAGGGAAGGCGTCCAGAGATATTGCCTTGAACTGCCAATACTTTGTGTTGTTCTTCAACCCCATCGACAGAGCACAAATCCGTGTGTTTGGTAGTCGAATTTATCCGCAGAACATCGACCATTTCATGCAGGCGTTTCAAGGAGCGACAAGTCGTCCGTACGGCTACCTGTTCGTAGATTTAAAAGCCCATACCCCCGAAGATCGCCGGCTGACGACCCACCTGTTACCCGGTGAGGCATCACCGCAACGTCATATACCTCTACACCATCCACCGAGTCCACATCTGGCAGAGCAGCAGCAGCAACCCGCTCCCGTACAGCGTGTCCCCTTCATACCATTAGTCCCCGAATACCACCCAACCGTGAAGGAACAACCCAAACCCGTACAAGGGAATGAACATAATGTGAACTCGAGGCTATGGAAGGATTTGTTCAAAGAAAGTATGAACGCCGAGCTGGGCGAGATGTTGGAGGCCGCAGGAAACAAGTTTCACCGCAAAGGGTATTCGAAAGAGGAAGCCGCAATGTTAGCCCATAATACTTTGGCACCCAGACTACGACGGGCTTTACGTCAGCAGTATGCTCACCTCCTGACCCATATAAAATTGCTGGACAAGGACCCGGTCCATATGGAAATCGAAAGAACAGCGTCGATGTTGAAAACCTCGGGCATGAACTGGAAAGAGGCGTATGTCACAGCAATAGCACAAAAGAAACATTTGTTCGAACGCATCATTATTACCAAAAGCGTCTCACTATAAACAGACCACGCGGCACCAGTCCCCTCATTTCACCATGAGCACCGCAGAGTCCAACTTGTTTGAACCCGACAACGAGGATATTCTAGCCGAAGCGTTACGTCAAGCCAATGTCGATACTATTATTGATACAGCGCAAGGTGAATCCACCGTTCAGCACCAACGCATGCCTTCTCATCTTACCACGCTCATAGATGACATCCAATGGGTGACACGGGTATGTCTTCTGCTGCATAAGAAACAGATAATATCCAATGAGGATACCAACACAACTACCCGTGCCCAGAATCTGCTGACCCTGCATGAGGCATTTCAAACCTTTATGGAGACCCAGCTGGAGACGGAAAATTATCTTCTTCAACCTCCAACATAATGATGTCCATCCAGTGATGATGGACAATGCATAACGCGTTGAGATAGGTATTGAGACGGACGTTAAGGCGTTAAGATTGGGCGTTAAGGCGTTGAGACGGGCGTTAAGGCGTAACAACGGGTGTTGACGGGCGTCACTGCATTTCGATGAATAAGTGTCAATTCCATGAAAATCAGAGCTTCTGAGCTAATTCACCAGGGCGTTGAAGCGTTAAGCTAAGCCCAAAACACGCACACTCGACATTCAACCGTCAACATGGCTTATACTTGCTCCGAGTGCGAACGCACGTTCACCAGTCATTACGATATGATGCGACATCAGAAAAATATACATGGGATTGAAGACTCCGAGGAGTCCGTTGAGGCGGATACTGATACTGTCACAAAGGTCATTGATGCCGTATAAAGTAATAACAGGCGGTCCGTGGGAGTGTCGCTTCTATACCCCATGCCCAGTGAAATTGCCGAATGATAAACCACACACATCTCTATGACCGAAGGCTGCATTGTTGGCCTTTGTGCTTGTAAACATGAATACATAAGGACGTCTTCCTATGTGATTGAGCCCCGATACACGAAACAACTGTACTGGAGTTGTATATGGAGATAATTACAAAGTTATTTCAAGCGTGTTATATTATCGATATCACGGAATAATGTAGAGTGTAGTTTGTTCTACACAATGCAAAAAAGAAAATTTATGCAGAGTTAACTACTTATTTTTGAGAAGCTCCAAAGTATACGACTAATTAAAATGGACAGACTATAGCTCCGCAGGCTAAATAAACAATCTGAACTCGAAAAAATGCCTATAATTACTATCTGACGCTGATAATTTATCACACTTGAAGTAACTTTGAAAATCGCTCCATTTTATACTCCATCAAAATTACTTCATGTACCGGGGCTCAGTCATAATATTTTGATGTTCAAGAGAACAAAGTTCATTAAGGCCGTATAAAATATAAACAGGAAGTCAGTGCATGCATGTACTGTTTTTTATCTCCTGTCCAGTAAAATCGCCAAAGGTTAAACCGCACACAACTCTATGACCGTCTTTTGTTTTATTGACATTGGAGTGAACACCAATTATGACGTCACCCTGTGCGATTGAGCCCTGGTATGCGAAACAACTATTATGGAGTGTTATATGGGGAGATTTTCAAAGTTATTTTAAGCGTGATATATTAAGAGTATCGCAGAATAATTGTGGTCATTGGAGTTCAGATTATTATATACTAAACTAAATAAACTATGCGGAGCTAACTTCTAAGTTTTGACAAGTTCCAATGCACAAGTCTAATTAAAAAGTATGGTCTTCAGTTATAAATATTTTCCCTTCTATAAGTTTTCATAAGGTTAACGACAAACTGATTGGCGCCAGAAGCAGATTTCTACTCAGTGAGAGTATCGCAAGTTTCCCCATTGGGCCAAGACAATGCTGCACCTAATAAGTGCAATACAAAACTAAAATATCAATAATATAAACAATAGTTTTATTGGTCACTCAATAATAATGTTGATATTATAAATACCATAATACAATGTTCAGGAATTAATATTGTTGATTGTATTAAAATTTTGTGTATTAAATCTTATTTAACCCTGCATTAAAAAACAGAAATAAAACCTTTCTATTAA
>JAVTVY010015076.1:0-64492 GCA_036873755.1 Hanleya hanleyi
TTATTATTCTTGGCTCTCTATATTTAGGTCCTTTCATCAGAGTAATTTCAGATCCTTATCACTCACCACATCAAGGTCACCAGTCACAACATATTTGCATGGTGTATAGATAAAGTTCGACGATTTACAATCACAACTATAGCCTCCTGACGTGTATAAGTTCCAGTCAAACTCCTGGGCAGCATTGGAGTAATTGAATATTTTGGTGGCTATAGATTTAGTGTACTTATATGAAATGCAAGGAGGTTCTGTGAACTTAAAATAGTTTGGTACAGCGTTGCGTACCTCTGGATCATTCAGGATTCGAGGTAAATTAATGATGTCCAGTCCTTTATCTAAGTAGTTGAGTTTCATTAAAAGCCGATCTTGAGAGGTTTCGATTATGTTCACTGGACGATACAACCGAAAATACGCTATATCTTGACATACTTTAATGATTTTTGATGGTATTATATTTCCTGAAGACGCAGATTGTTGTATATCTCTGGCTATTTGATCTAAAGCCCTCAGAGGTAACGCATACAGAACTGTACGTAAGCTATGTATACTATTGGGTGTGTTAGTTGAACCCACTAAGTAATTTAAAGTGATATGATCGTGAATCATCGAACTATTAAACTTTCGCCAACCATGGCTGCGTTGTCTCCGTTGATGGGGCTTAAATAGTTGGGTAATGTTGGATATATTTGAACGGCGGTTTGTAGCATTGCCGAACCCACTGACATTATCATTTAAACCAAACGGAAACACTGACCCAAGCTCTAGCATCCAGAATAATTCCCGCTCTCGGATTTTTCTCTCAAATCCAAAAGGGGAATCCTTAGTAGATGGATAGACGACGTCTATGATCTGAATACTAAAGCTATCCCAGCCGTGGTCGGGTCCAGAGAAATGCCTACCTATAAGCAATTGCTTTTTCCTAACGGATTTTCTGTGACCGTTCACCCTAAGATGGAGTCTTTGGGTGGTCTTGCCAACATACTGTTGACCACACTTCTGACAGGAAACTAAATAAATACAGTTTGTAGTAGAACAACTAAGATCAACATACGAGTTAACAGAATACGAGTTACCAGTTAACGTGGAACTAAATGAAGCTGAAGTATTAAAGAGTGGACACGTGAGACAAAATTTGAAATTATTACATGTAGAATTCGGTGCTAAACAATCATCAAGCGCAATATTACAAGGTTTGATGTCGTGGCCTTGCTTTGCAGTCAGAAATATATCTGTCATTTGGATTGAAAAAGGTCTTAGTGCATTTCGAACTATTAGAGACTCGGCCGAGAAACCTGCACTAAGGTTCCTCGGGTCTGTCTTCATATTTTTTCTTAGAGTTGTGTTCATTATGTTTGTTGGGTGTGCAGGGGCCCGGCTCAGGAACAACGTCACCAGCAGAATCCAGCCAAACTTTGAGAGTTAAAATTACAAGCGTCTAGTCCGTCATTCATAATCAGCCGTCGTCCATTAAGAATATCCGCGTCCATAATCCAAAGACCTATTCCATTTTCCACATAACAATAATGTATTCAAAATCAAAAGTGCCAATCACGGTTCACCACATAAACATAGGCTTGTTTCCTGCAAGAAGAAGCGATTAGCAGTTTTCAATGATGCCGGCAAGACATCATGATGTTCCAAAAAACGCTCAATCCGTATCGCTGATCAGTATTCTTAATCCACACACGCAATATTTGGGTTATAGAGTCGTCATCTAAAAAAAGATGTATCTCAGTCACGCTTTGATTGTGACTGTTCATATGAGAAATTCTACCATGAGGATCTTGAAGTACATGGGTTCATACGGCCCCTAGCCCCTGGTTAAGCGGAATTAGACACAAGTTACGAAACGTAGCGCCATAGATCTTGCACGCTACGTTCGTATTTTGCTATCAGCATGCGATATGTATCGCCAAATTTGAGAAAACTTTGAGTGGAGGCGCTTGGTGGAATAGCCCTGTTTTATAAGTTTCTGCAACAATGTTTTGTGACGTTGATTAAAATCATCACATTTAACACAGGATCTAGCAAATGCTACTAAGCGAGATATGTATACGCCATATGCAGGTCCCACTGGAATATTACTGTCCCGAAAGGGATAGTTTACGATGTCGAAATTGTAATCATCTCTTTTGTCATAAAGTCGACGAGAGAGAATGCCCGCTTCATTTTTATAGAGATAGATATCTAAATATGATGTGCCTGTAGGGCTATCTGTAGTTTCCTTCAAATCCAGTGAAGGTGGATATATATCCTTCACTGCGTCATTTATATGGCGATTATCCACAGAGAGAAGATCGTCTATATAGCGTTTGGTGAATGAGAAGGAACGGGCTTTGAATGGATCGGTTTTTGAAAGCGCCTGCATATAGTCATATTCATAAAAGAACAGGCTGGGTCAGCCAACAGGGGTGCACAATTAGTACCCATTGGAATACCTATATGCTGCTGATATATTGTGTTGCCAAATTTCACATAGATATTTTAATGAAATTCAAGCAACTCTATAAACAAAGAAACGTCTATGAATGATATCTCTTGATGTAGTCGAGCTAAAAAAGAATGCTTTATGGCTTCCGACATTAATATATCTACGATCAGTTTTCTTGAACACAGATACTATTGTGAACTTAGACGGTCAATAAGGTACTGATGAGGGATTGTAGTATAGAGAGTCGAGAAATCCCATGTGGATACATGTCTGTACGGTATGTGACCTTTAGCATCAAGCTCTTCCGTAAGACATTTTTGAGTTTTTCAATATCCACATACATTCAACGCCAGAGTTCTTAGAAATAGTGGCGCAATACCTTTCCCAAAATGCTTTTACCTCCTGAAGGGCCCGCGTCAATAGGGTTGAAAGAAGCTTGGTGGTGCAGCTTCTAGAACCAGCTATGAATCTAGCTTTGTATGGTGATTTATGCATTTGGGAGTCCAGTATATTTTTAGTATGTCGTTATGATTGGTTGGAAGACAAATACCTCTTTCCCTGAGAAACTTTTTGTGATTGTTAAATAAATCTTCCAGAGTAAATGCAGTTTGGGAGTAAGTAGGCGTATTTGATGAAGATATGTCTACACTCAATTCTTTAACCAGCACCTGGTAATAGTAATATTTACATATGAATATTATATTATTCGGAGCTTTGTCTACTGGGACTATGACGAATTTACTCTGGAGATTTGCTAGAACTTCTTGCGAATTGAGGTTTCTCAGTACTTGTTTTGCTTGGGGAAGAGTACTTCTGTCATTATGGCGGATTGTTTCAACGACCTTGCTCTTGGTGAGGTCCAGCCAATCAGCGAGTACTGTAGGTTCAACTTTTCTCGCTTAGACCAATCAATAACGTACTGTTCTAATGCAGACAGGACTATCTTCTGGTCGGCCTTCATATTTATTCTTCTTGGCTCTCTATATTTAGGTCCTTTCATCAGGAGTAATTTCAGATCCTTATCACTCACCACATCAAGGTCACCAGTCACAATATGTTTGCATGATGTATAGATAAAGTTCGACGATTCACAATCACAACTATAGCCTCCTGACGTGTATAAGTTCCAGTCAAACTCCTGGGCAGCATTGGAGTAATTGAATATTTTGGTGGCTATAGATCTGGCCGATTTGGAACCCGACACATTGGTGGTTCTGGATGATCTCATGGCGGAGACGGATGCGCGGGTCACCCAACTCTTTACCAAAGGCAGCCACCATCGACGGCTCAGCATCATCTACATTGCGCAGAATCTGTTCAGTAAAAACAAAGAACATCGGAACATCAGCTTAAATGCCCACTACCTGGTGGTCTTCAAAAACCCGAGAGATACCACTCAACTGCTGCACCTGGCGAGACAGATGTATCCCGGCCGCACACCGTTTGCGTTGGAAGCCTTTAAAGATGCCACAACCCCTCAGCACGGGTATATGCTCTCCGACCTCAAGCAAGCCACCCCCGACCACCTTCGACTACGGACCGGCATCTTTCCCGGAGAGACCCACCACGTGTACATGCAAAAATAATGTAAACACACCCACAGTGGCTCCCCCAGCTGGAGTGTGTGTTTGATGATGGGGATAATAAAAAGAATGGTTGACTTTGTCTCTGAGGTAGATAAAAAGAGCAGAGTTGTGGGTTCTAGCATTAGTTGTACATAATGTCTGCGCGAGTACGGAAGCACGCTCCCACGCTCCGTGTATTGAAGACGGCCCCACCCGAGTTAGTCCGAACCATTGTACGCGGTGCGGACCCTGACCGTGTACGCTGTCTGTGCGAGATCGGGTACAATCTGTTAAAAGGCAACGTATCACTGATTCCGGCTCAGAAGACCAAGTTGGCCAAGCATAAGACAGGTCTCCGAACCTTAGTCCAGAAGCGGGTCCCTCAAACACAAACGAAAAAGGTGTTACAGAAAGGCGGCTTTCTCGGGGCCATCTTAGCACCGTTGGCCGCTTCCGTGTTGGGTCCAGTATTGGGTGGACTCTTCGGCCGACAATGAACCACACGAAAAAAATGGTCCTCGTCGAACCACGGTTCCTTCAAAACCTCCAATCGCCCTACCCTGTCCACCTACGGTGAAGACCATAAACACCCTCGATGGAGAGATGCAACAGATCTTACAGAGACCGGGGTTAAGCGACAGTGAGAAAGTACAACGGTACAATGAGACGCTTCAACGGTACATGACGTTCATGGACCAATACAAAACCCTCTCTACCCCACCGCCACCACCACCATCACCACCACGTGACACACCGCCGACCTCAGCACCGCTCCAACAGCCGCCATTACCAGGGGTACCACCCACAGCCCCACCGTGGGTGGAAGACGAAGTGCTGAAGAGTGTACCTGCATCGTTCAAGAAACAAGCTGGCCTGGTATTACAACGGATGAAACAGAATCCTAACATGACTTGGAATGATAAAGGCGAACTCCTGGTACAGAATCAGGTGATTCCCGGGACCCACATGACGGATTTAGTGAATGACCTGATGCGTCAACGCAGGTCGCACACGGATCCTCGAGGATGGGAGGTCTTCGCTCAAGGCTTGAAAGACATGCATATACCACAGAAATTGGTGGGGACCCCCACCGCTGGGCCTTTATGCAGCGTGAATCACCGAGTCGTGCACCACGACAGATTCCACAACCTTGGGAATCCGAATGGGAACCGGAGTCATCCCCCAAAACACCACCACCACAACGGGCACCTTCTTTTCAGACCTTTAAAAAATCACCCTCGATCAGGACACACCACATCTCCAGAGCCGTGACACGTAGCAAGTCAACGCGACGAACACGACGCCGGACACAACCGCCCAAGGCCTGGAACACCTATTAAAACCAACAGCAGCAGCAGGACAGCTCAGTCGCCATGTTTTACCTCACCCTACCCAGTAACAGTTCGCTGGATGTGTTTCCTGACAACACCTTGGCCAAGTACGTCACCCAGTTACCGCAACCGTTGCATTTACCTGGACGCTGGGAATGTGGCCTCGTGGATATCCAATACCCTTACTCGTGGTACAACGTGCGAGCCAATGAAGTGTGGTACGAGGTGACCTACGAAGGCAAAGACACCCGACTCACCCTCCCCGAAGGCCAATACGATACCCCAAGGAGTTCATGGGTGGGCTGTCAAGACTGTTGCATTATAAGGCTCTACGGGAGGTCACGAATACTTCAAAACCCATCAAATCTTTTCCCTTCAAGAATCACGTAGACTTCGATTACAACGCACACAACGACAAGGCACAGATCCTTCTCACCGCCAACGTGAGTGTCGTACTGAGTCCTATCCTACAGCAAATGCTGGGTCTCGCTCACGCGACCTACACGGGTCCATCCGAGGACGGCCAGATCCCGATGGATATGAAGTCGGGTATGTACGGTCTCTACATCTACTCGGACGTAGTCGACAACCGCATCGTGGGCGATATCAACACACCTCTGTTACGGGTGGTCCCCATTAAAAAGAGGTATGGAGATCAAGTCACCCATAGTTTCAATCACATGCTCTACTTGCCCGTACGACAAACCGACATCAACACGATCACGGTGGATATAAGAGATGACACGGGACGACCGGTGGCATTCGAACGAGGAAAAGTGGTGCTGACACTTCATTTTCGACAAGCACGTGCTCCCCACTTTGCATAATGAAAGTGCCTTACGAGTGCGATGCGCGCAGCTATATGGACTATTATGCCCAACAGGCCGGGGGTGGCTTTCCGGTCTTTAGCGGTGCACGCATGCAACGAGGACATGGACTGGGGAACAAACTCGGCAGCATCGTCAAAACGTTCCTGCCCTTGGTGACGCGTGGGGTGAAAGCAATCGGCAAACAAGCGGTGCGCAGTGGACTGCAAGTGGCCGGTGATGTCTTGGGGGGTACGGCACCCAAAGAAGCCTTGAAACGGCGGGCCAAAGAAGCGGGAGGCGTCTTGGTGACCAAAGCACAACGCACCGTAGGGAATAAAAGAGCTGCCCCACCGAGACCACGCACCAGTCGACGACCGACCCAGCGACGACGCACATCGAAGACCCAGGATATCTTTTCTTAAAACATGTCCTTGATCCACGCCGAGTCCTGCCCCTCCACCAACAGTGAATTTGATTTGTGGACCGTACCGCCCACACAGACCAGTGTCGAACAAGGTATATGGGTGGAGCATCTCCCGCTCTCCAGCATCAACGAAACCGGGCCCATCGAGTTCACCATCAGTAATGCGGATACGGCCTATGTGGATTTAGCCCATACATACTTGTATGTGAAAGCCAAAGTGGTCAATGGGGCTGGCACCAGAATCATCCAAGCTGCAACGGTGGGCCCGACGAATCTCTGACTGCACTCGATGTTTCAACAGGTGGATATTTTTCTCAGCGACAAACTCATCAGTGACTCGACCAACACGTACCCCTATCGAGCCTACATCGAGACACTTTTGTCGTATGGCCGAGAGGCTAAGAAATCTCAGCTGACAGCCGCTTTATTCTACCAGGACACACCCGAGCACATGGACACGGTGGACAATGTGGGATATAACAAACGGAAGGCTTTCACTGCGAACAGTGCCTCCGTGGATCTCATGGGTCGACTGCACGCAGACATGTTCATGCAAGACCGGTACCTCTTGAACAAGATCCCCATCAAAATCCGACTGATACGGGCGCCTCCGACCTTCGCCTTGATGGCCACTGGTGTAGAGGGGCATGCAGCTGACTATAGGATTGTCATCCAGGACGCAGTCCTGTATGTTCGAAAAGTGAAACCGAATCCAGCCGTTCAATTGGGACACATGAAAGCCTTGGAAACAAAACCAGCCCAGTACCCTATCCGACGTGTACAAACCAAAGTCTTCTCTGTGCCTGCTGGAAATATAGGCGCCAACAAAGAAAACCTGTTCCTGGGGGAACTACCCAAGCGATTGATCCTGGCCTGTGTGGAAAATACCAGTTTCAGAGGAGCCTACCCAGAGAATCCGTTTGACTTTAAACATTTCGGCATCAATTTTGTGGCCCTGCATGTGGATGGACAACAGGTCCTAGCCACGGCCTTAACACCGAACTTTGGGCGCAGGAATTTCATTCGAGCCTATCTGAGCCTGTTTACAGCCACCGGTCAAATCAACCAGGACGAAGGGAATTTCATCAGTCTGGAGGACTACGCGAACGGATACACGTTGTTCTGTTTCGATTTGACCCCTACCTTAGAGAACGACCATCAGCTGGCCCTGGCCAAGCAAGGCAATTTACGGTTGGAAATCCACTTTGCACGAGCCCTCGCGACCACCGTTAATGTGATCTGCTACGCCGAGTTTGACAACATCATTCAAGTGGACAAGGCGCGCAACGTCCTGTGCGACTTTTCCACCTAACATGGATGCAGACCAGATAACCACCGTGCTGGAGAATGACCCAGAGACACGTATGGTCTTTCAAGGGGTGTTCGCCCAAGATGTGATCCCATTAGACCGTGTGTATCCTGCTGCATACGTTCTCAACACGGACCCGATGGATCGGCCCGGTGAACATTGGGTGGCCGTGTACTTGACAGAACAACAGGGCGAATACTTTGACCCGTACGGCCTGCCACCCCTCCATCCCGATTTAACAGACTTCATGGATCAAGGTACAGAGACGTGGTGTTGGAACAGTCAAACCTTGCAAAGCCTGACCAGTAGCGTGTGCGGACAATATTGCTTGTTTTATCTGTACCATCGATGCCGGGGAAGGACCTTATCTACCATCGTACAGATGTTTGACGAGTACCCCAAGGCCGAGGACCGAGATGTACTCGTATATGACTGGGCCGCCCATCATTTCAATGTACAAGCTCCGTTCTGGGCTTACGTTATTTCAATGTACACACGCCCGCTGTTCTGGGCTTCAGTTTACAAGCCCCCTGTTCTGGGCTTCAGTTCTTTCAATGTACAAGCCCCCTGTTCTGGGCTTCAGTTCTTTCAATGTACAAGCCCCTTGTTCTGGGCTTCAGTTTTTACGTGGTTGTTCTCACGTTGTTGTTGTTACTGAATAAAAAACAAAATGAGATCTCACCAAAAAACCCTGTGTTGTGTGTTTTATTCATAATGCATAAATGCCCAATGTGGAGATTCAGTCAAACTGAAATCAGTGGTGTAGGATGGGGCCAAAATGTAACCCATCAATGTTAGAATGCAAGAGCACTATAGTAAAATAGAGAGCCAATGAAATCAGCCCACAGACCAAGAACGTGTTTTGGTCTAGGTTTGGAGCGGGCATTTCATTGAGGTGCGTGTAAAGGAAGACGGTGAGTGAAAACTCGTCCAACACGTATAGATTAAGTTTATTACTATAAGTTATATGAGCATAATGCATGAAACTGGTTTTGAACAACGTATTAGCCAATCAGTGGCCTAGAATTGAGCCAAAGCTAACCCATCCGTGTCCAGAAAACATTACCCGGGTGTACCAGAACCCGGATGTAGGCGCGGACGTAGGCGAAAGCATCTCAGTACCCGGATGGAGGCGTAGACGTGAGCGAAATCCTAGTACCCGTCCATTGGTTCTTTTCTCGATCGTTCATTCGCTCTTTTTCTCGACCGCTGATTGGTCCAAATGGAACTGCCCATCCTTCTCAGGTTCATTTACAATCCCCTTTTTTGGGGTTCAAGCTCTAACTATCGATGCCGCAATATTGTCTCCTCCGAACCTTGCCGAAAGGGAGACCTTGGACCATTTGACCTGGATGTGACCTTTGAACTTTTGACCCGACATGCATCCGCCCACTGCCGGTGATGACGCGCAAGTGCGCTGCGGCATCAGATCATCCCCGCGCGCTTCCGGAGAACGCGCGCGCGCGCTGCGGCCGGGGCGGGCCGGGCCCGGGTCGGGGTGCGGGCCGGAAAAGTTGGAGGTAGTGTTTGCGCGCGCGGGTAGTGACCCCTGTCGGCGCCAAAATGTCTATTTCCATACACTTTCTCTACTGCGCATGCGCAGCATTACGTCAGTTCCACGTTACACCCACCCCGGTGGATACTCCCTCATGACTGCTTCACATGGATACCTCACTCGATCCCATCGACCCAATAGGGGCCTACCTAAACCCCAACACGTCTATTTCTATACTACGGCCAGAATGCGCATGCGCAGACTATTGACAACGAACGACACACTAGCCCAGGCGGATGCTCCCTCACGACAGCTTCACACTGATACCTCATACGACGCCATAGGATCATTAGGGGTTCACCTAAACCCTAACACCTCTATTTCCACACCCTTTTCCCAGAATTCCCTGTCTGCGCATGCGCTGAATGTGGACAACGGCCGAGACCTTAGTCCAATCGGATGCCCCCTTACATAGGCTTCACATTGATACCTCACTCTATCCAATCGGCCCAATCGTGGCTCACCTACATCCCAAAACGTCTATTTCCACACACTTTCCCACAATTCCCTGTCTGCGCATGCGTAGAATGCCGATATTTCAACTCCACACCCAGCCGTTCAAATGCCCCTTCACGAATGCTTCACTTTGATACCTCACTCGACCCCATTGGACCATTTGTGGCTCCCCTAGCTCCAAAACGTCTATTTTCATACTCTTTGGCCACCGCGCATGAGCAGAATGCCGATATTTCAACCCCACACCCAGCCCATCAGATGCCCCTTCACGAATACTTCACTTTGATACCTCACTCGACCCAATCGGACCATTTTATCTAGGGACTACTTTTTCTCCGCGGAAGCTTTTTCCCGCGACCGCATCACCGCCAGGACCGCATCACCGCGGATGAATACATTCCCTGCAACAATTGGAACTCTCCTGTGTTGGAGGTAGCTTTTTGGTCATTCTGCCGGAACTATAGTGCACTTGACCTCTCCTCGTTTCCTCCGCAATTTATGCAAATTTTTGGGGTCAATAAGGCTCGAACGGTCCTTACACTACTACTGATGCTCATAAGCCGAAAATCGCTTCCGTTGACACGGAAACGCCAGTAGATGGCGCTTCCGGTTGAAATTTGCATCGTCAGATCACACGAATATACCTTATGGCATGTCTCTTTTATTTAATGGCCGTATAGGCCATTTCCTTATTCATTTCCTTATTCAGAACAGCGCCCCCTGGTGTCGGATCGAGAAACTAATGGCACCATTTTGTAGCATTCCATGAGTATAGTATATGTACCAAATATGGGGGCTCAACTCTTTTATTTAATGGCCGTATAGACCATTTCCTCATTCATTTCCTTATTCAGAACAGCGCCCCCTGGTGTCGGATCGAGAAACTAGTGGCACCATTTTGTAGCATTCCAAGAGTATAGTATAGGTACCAAATATGGGGGCTCAACTCTTTTATTTAATGGCCGTATAGACTATTTCCTTATTCATTTCCTTATTCAGAACATCGCCCCCTGGTGTCGGATCGAGAAACTAGTGGCACCATTTTGTAGCATTCCATGAGTATAGTATATGTACCAAATATGGGGGCTCAACTCTTTTATTTAATGTCCGTATAGGCCATTTCCTTATTCAGAACAGCGCCCCCTTGTGTCGGATCGAGAAACTAGTGGCATCATTTTGTAGCATTCCATGAGTATAGTATATGTACCAAATATGGGGGCTCAACTCTTTTATTTAATGGCCGTATAGGCCATTTCCTTATTCATTTCCTTATTCAGAACAGCGCCCCCTGGTGTCGGATCGAGAAACTAGTGGACGATTTTGTAGCATTCCATGAGTATAGTAAATGCACCAAACATGGGGGCTCAACTTTTTTATTTAATGGCCGTATAGGCCATTTCCTTATTCAGAGCAGCGCCCCCTGGTGTCGGATCGGGAAACTAGTGGCACCATTTTGTAGCATTCCATGAGTATAGTATATGTACCAAATATGGGGGCTCAACTATTTTATTTAATGGCCGTATAGGCCATTTCCTTATTCATTTCCTTATTCAGAACAGAGCCCTCTGGTGTCGGATCGAGAAATTAGTGGCACCACTTTGTAGCATTCCATGGGTATAGTATATGTACCAAATATGGGGGCTCAACTCTTTTATTTAATGGCCGTATAGGTCATTTCCTTATTCATTTCCTTATTCAGAACAGCGCCCCCTGGTGTCGGATCGAGAAACTAGTGGCACCATTTTGCAGCATTCCATTAGTATAGTATATGTACCAAATATGGGGGCTCAACTCTTTTATTTACTGGTCGTATAGGCCATTTCCTTATTCATTTCCTTATTCAGAACAGCGCCCCCTGGTGTCGGATCGAGAAACTAGTGGCACCATTTTGTAGCATTCCATGAGTATAGTATATGTACCAAATATGGGGGCTCAACTCTTTTATTTAATGGCCGTATAGGCCATTTCCTTATTCATTTCCTTATTCAGAACAGCGCCCCCTGGTGTCGGATCGAGAAACTAGTGGCACCATTTTGTAGCATTCCATGAGTATAGTATATGTACCAAATATGGGGGCTCAACTCTTTTATTTAATGGCCGTATAGGCCATTTCCTTATTCATTTCCTTATTCAGAACAGCGCCCCTGGTGTCGGATCGAGAAACTAGTGGCACCATTTTGTAGCATTCCATGAGTATAGTATATGTACCAAATATGGGGGCTCAACTCTTTTATTTAATGGCCGTATAGGCCATTTCCTTATTCATTTCCTTATTCAAAACAGCGCCCCCTGGTGTCGGATTGAGAAACTAGTGGCACCATATTGTAACCCTCTACCTGTATAGTCTATGCACCAAAGATGAATTGTCTACTACGTGCCGTAATGGCACTATTAAACAATAATATATTATCCGCGAATTATTGACTGCTCCCCTGATTTGCTACTTGAATAGTGAACTGTGAACTGGGAACTGGGCGCCAACTTCTAAGACGTCCAGAGCTTTACTTTCCACTTGACCATACAAGTAGTCAAACCATTGTTCTCTAAGTAAAGGGTTACTGGCAATGCATCAGTTCGATTGAAACTTCATCAAAAATCAGCAAAAGTCAGGTACTCACCTCTACCATCGCATGCGAGATAAATCAGCCTCCTCTTTCAGCAAACATTTCCGTGACGTCAGATATGCAAAGTTCACAGGTCTAACCCTCAGCAGGTACAAGGGTTGCATCGAGATGTGAACCAATGAAATTTGAGGTGGGCGGGATCAAAACCGGTGGCTGGTCTCAATTTGGCAGACCCGTCATGTAAGACAACTTCAATCGGCAACACATTGCGCGCAATATACTTCACCCGTTTCACTCCTTGGTTGAATGGTTCCCAACATGTAGTCACCTATTGTATGTGTCTTACATGAGGGATGTGCCCTCAATTTGGGGGCCATCAAATCTGAACAAGTATTATCGCATGTTTTCGTTGTATAGATTCTTTAGTATTAGATTGGTTGAAATAAACACAAATAAATAGCGATGTCTTTGATATGTCTTTTTCTTCTTTGCTGAGTGAACAGCAACGTTATTACATTCCGTGATACCATTTATTCGGTATTATTACATGTATTAATCAATGGCTACGCTGTATATATCCTTTAGTACTACCATGCGTGAAACGAATAGGAATAAACTTCGCAGTCTTCTATATGTCTTTTTTTTTCAAACGAGCAACAACTTTATGACATTTACGTAACTTCATCACTTCGGGGTCTGCAAGTGCCAACATTTTTTGTCGAAAAAGCGATACGTCATCGAAGTTTGAGTATGGAAGTTAAGGTGTTGCTGTATTGAAATAGGAGTGCTGCGCCTCCACCCCCCACCCCCGGGAGTAGTATAGAAAAGACGGATAGGGTCACATTTTGCCGGGGGAGGTAACTCTTGCCTCCGACAGGTGGCTTTGTGGTTATGGATTGCATCAGCATTGGCTGGGTGCCAAGTTTTGACCACTATAGTTCCGGCAACCTTTGACCTTAGTATTCTTCCGCGGTGATGCGGTCACTTCTGGCGGTGATGAGGTCTGCCTCCACGGAGAAAAAGTAGTCCCCAGACTTCAAATACGCTGCATGGTCCGATTGAGTCGTATGAGGTATCAATGCGAAGCATTTGTGAAGGCGCTGGGCTGGGTGTGGGGTTGAAATATTGTCATTCTGCGCATGCGCGGTAGACAAAGGGAATGGAAATAGACGTTTTGCGGTCGAGGTGGGCCACTAATGGTCCGATTGGGTCGAGTGAGGTATCAATGTGAAGCATATGTGAGGGGGCATCCCATGGGCTGGATGTGAGGTTGAAATACCGGCATTCTGCGCATGCGCAGTAGACAAAGGGTATGGAAATAGACGTTTTTGGTTCTAGGTGAGCCCCTAGTGGGCCGATGGAGTCGAGTGAGGTATCAATGTGAAGCATATGTGTGGTGGCATCCTTCTGGACTAGTTGTCAACATTCTGACCCGTTATCAACATTTTGCGCATGCGCAGACAAGGAATTGTGGGAAAAGGATATGGAAATAGACGTTTTGTGGTCGAGGTGGGCCACTATTGGTCCGATGGAGTCGTATGAGGTCTTATTTTGAAGCCCTCGTGAAGGAGCATCCGACTGGACTAATGGTTCCTCCGTGTTCAATAGTCTGCGCATGCAAAGTCTGGCCGTAGTATAGAAAGCAGCCATTTTGGAATCGGAGAGTGGGTGAGTGAGTGAGTGAGTGAGGGTGTGACTGAGGTAGTGAGTGAGGGAGTGAGTGAATGAGGTAGTGAGTAAGTAAGTGAGTGAGTGATTGTAGCAACGCCCGTCAACGCCAAGCTCAACGCTTCAACTCCCTGCTGAATTAGCCCAAACGCTGTGATTTTTCTAGACACTAATTCATTGGAAATGCAGTGACGTCCTGCAACGTCCGTCGGTACGCCCTAGCATAACGCCTTGGCGTCATGATGTAGACAGATGAGAGAACAACGACAAGCAGCATCCACCTGGACTAATGGTTCCTCTGTGTTCAATAGTCTGCGCATGCGCAGTCTGGCCGTAGTATAGAAACCAGGCATCTTGGGATCGGTGAGTGGGTAAGTCAGGGAGTGAGTGAGGGAGTGACTGAGGTAGTGAGTGAGGGAGTGAGTGAGGTAGTGAGTGAGTGAGTTGGTGAGTGAGTGAGTTAGTGAGTGAGTGAGTGAGTGAGTGGGTGAGGTAGTGAACGAGTGAGTGAGGCAGTGAGTGGTCTTATAAGGTCGTTTCCTTATTCATTTCCTTATTCAGAACAGCGCCCCATGGTGTCGGATCGAGAAACCATTGGCACCATTTTGTAGCACTCTATGAGCATAGTATATGTACCAAATATGGGGGCTCAACTCTTTGATTTAATGGCCGTATAGGCCATTTCCTTATTCATTTCCTTATTCAGAACAGCGCCCCCTGGTGTCGTATCGAGAAACTAGTGGCACTATTTTATTGCACTCTATGCGTATAGTATATGTACCAAATATGGGGGCTCAACTCTTTGATTTAATGGCCGTATAGGCCATTTCCTTATTCAGAACAGCGCCCCTGATGTCGGATCGAGAAACTAGTGGCACTATTTTGTAGCACTCTATGAGTATATTATATGTACCAAATATGGGGGCTCAACTCTTTGATTTAATGGCCGTATAGGCCATTTCCTTATTCATTTCCTTATTCAGAACAGCGCCCCCTGGTGTCGTATCGAGAAACTAGTGTCACTATTTTGTAGCACTCTATGAGTATAGTATATGTACCGAATATGGGGGCTCAACTCTTTGATTTAATGGCCGTATAGGCCATTTCCTTATTCATTTCCTTATTCAGAACAGCGCCCCCTGGTGTCAGATCGAGAAACTAGTGGCACTATTTTGTAGCACTCTATGAGTATAGTATATGTACCAAATATGGGGGCTCAACTCTTTGATTTAATGGCCGTATAGGCCATTTCCTTATTCATTTCCTTATTCAGAACAGCGCCCCCTGATGTCGGATCGAGAAACTAGTGGCACTATTTTGTAGCACTCTATGAGTATAGTATATGTACCAAATATGGGGGCTCAACTCTTTGATTTAATGGCCGTATAGGCCATTTCCTTATTCATTTCCTTATTCAGAACAGCGCCCCCTGGTGTCGTATCGAGAAACTAGTGTCACTATTTTGTAGCACTCTATGAGCATAGTATATGTACCGAATATGGGGGCTCAATTCTTTGATTTAATGGCCGTATAGGCCATTTCTTTATTCATTTCCCTATTCAGAACAGCGCCCCCTGATGTCGGATTGAGAAACTAGTGGCACTATTTTGTAGCACTCTATGAGTATAGTATATGTACCAAATATGGGGGCTCAACTGTTTTATTTAATGGCCGTATAGGCCATTTCCTTATTCATTTCCTTATTCAGAACAGCGCTCCCTGGTGTCGGATCGAGAAACTAGTGGCACCATTTTGTAGCATTCCATGAGTATAGTATATGTACCAAATATGGGGGCTCAACTCTTTTATTTAATGGCCGTATAGGCCATTTCCTTATTCATTTCCTTATTCAGAACAGCGCCCCCTGGTGTCGGATCGAGAAACTAGTGGCACCATTTTGTAGCATTCTATGAGTATAGTATATGTACCAAATATGGGGGCTCAACTCTTTTATTTAATGGCCGTATAGGCCATTTCCTTATTCATTTCCTTATTCAGAACAGCGCCCACTGGTGTCGGATCGAGAAACTAGTGGCACGATTTTGTAGCATTCCATGGGTATAGTATATGTACCAAATATGGGGGCTCAACTCTTTTATTTAATGGCCGTATAGGCCATTTCCTTATTCATTTCCTTATTCAGAACAGCGCCCCCTGGTGTCGGATCGAGAAACTAGTGGCACCATTTTGCAGCATTCCATTAGTATAGTATATGTACCAAATATGGGGGCTCAACTCTTTGATTTACTGGCCGTATAGGCCATTTCCTTATTCATTTCCTTATTCAGAACAGCGCCCCCTGGTGTCGGATCGAGAAACTAGTGGCACCATTTTGCAGCATTCCATTAGTATAGTATATGTACCAAATATGGGGGCTCAACTCTTTGATTTACTGGTCGTATAGGCCATTTCCTTATTCATTTCCTTATTCAGAACAGCGCCCCCTGGTGTCGGATCGAGAAACTAGTGGCACCATTTTGTAGCATTCCATGAGTATAGTATATGTACCAAATATGGGGGCTCAACTGTTTTATTTAATGGCCGTATAGGCCATTTCCTTATTCATTTCCTTATTCAGAACAGCGCCCCCTGGTGTCGGATCGAGAAACTAGTGGCACCATTTTGTAGCATTCCATGAGTATAGTATATGTACCAAATATGGGGGCTCAACTCTTTTATTTAATGGCCGTATAGGCCATTTCCTTATTCATTTCCTTATTCAAAACAGCGCCCCCTGGTGTCGGATTGAGAAACTAGTGGCACCATATTGTAACCCTCTACCTGTATAGTCTATGCACCAAAGATGAATTGTCTACTACGTGCCGTAATGGCACTATTAAACAATAATATATTATCCGCGAATTATTGACTGCTCCCCTGATTTGCTACTTGAATAGTGAACTGTGAACTGGGAACTGGGCGCCAACTTCTAAGACGTCCAGAGCTTTACTTTCCACTTGACCATACAAGTAGTCAAACCATTGTTCTCTAAGTAAAGGGTTACTGGCAATGCATCAGTTCGATTGAAACTTCATCAAAAATCAGCAAAAGTCAGGTACTCACCTCTACCATCGCATGCGAGATAAATCAGCCTCCTCTTTCAGCAAACATTTCCGTGACGTCAGATATGCAAAGTTCACAGGTCTAACCCTCAGCAGGTACAAGGGTTGCATCGAGATGTGAACCAATGAAATTTGAGGTGGGCGGGATCAAAACCGGTGGCTGGTCTCAATTTGGCAGACCCGTCATGTAAGACAACTTCAATCGGCAACACATTGCGCGCAATATACTTCACCCGTTTCACTCCTTGGTTGAATGGTTCCCAACATGTAGTCACCTATTGTATGTGTCTTACATGAGGGATGTGCCCTCAATTTGGGGGCCATCAAATCTGAACAAGTATTATCGCATGTTTTCGTTGTATAGATTCTTTAGTATTAGATTGGTTGAAATAAACACAAATAAATAGCGATGTCTTTGATATGTCTTTTTCTTCTTTGCTGAGTGAACAGCAACGTTATTACATTCCGTGATACCATTTATTCGGTATTATTACATGTATTAATCAATGGCTACGCTGTATATATCCTTTAGTACTACCATGCGTGAAACGAATAGGAATAAACTTCGCAGTCTTCTATATGTCTTTTTTTTTCAAACGAGCAACAACTTTATGACATTTACGTAACTTCATCACTTCGGGGTCTGCAAGTGCCAACATTTTTTGTCGAAAAAGCGATACGTCATCGAAGTTTGAGTATGGAAGTTAAGGTGTTGCTGTATTGAAATAGGAGTGCTGCGCCTCCACCCCCCACCCCCGGGAGTAGTATAGAAAAGACGGATAGGGTCACATTTTGCCGGGGGAGGTAACTCTTGCCTCCGACAGGTGGCTTTGTGGTTATGGATTGCATCAGCATTGGCTGGGTGCCAAGTTTTGACCACTATAGTTCCGGCAACCTTTGACCTTAGTATTCTTCCGCGGTGATGCGGTCACTTCTGGCGGTGATGAGGTCTGCCTCCACGGAGAAAAAGTAGTCCCCAGACTTCAAATACGCTGCATGGTCCGATTGAGTCGTATGAGGTATCAATGCGAAGCATTTGTGAAGGCGCTGGGCTGGGTGTGGGGTTGAAATATTGTCATTCTGCGCATGCGCGGTAGACAAAGGGAATGGAAATAGACGTTTTGCGGTCGAGGTGGGCCACTAATGGTCCGATTGGGTCGAGTGAGGTATCAATGTGAAGCATATGTGAGGGGGCATCCCATGGGCTGGATGTGAGGTTGAAATACCGGCATTCTGCGCATGCGCAGTAGACAAAGGGTATGAAAATAGACGTTTTTGGTTCTAGGTGAGCCCCTAGTGGGCCGATGGAGTCGAGTGAGGTATCAATGTGAAGCATATGTGTGGTGGCATCCTTCTGGACTAGTTGTCAACATTCTGACCCGTTATCAACATTTTGCGCATGCGCAGACAAGGAATTGTGGGAAAAGGATATGGAAATAGACGTTTTGTGGTCGAGGTGGGCCACTATTGGTCCGATGGAGTCGTATGAGGTCTTATTTTGAAGCCCTCGTGAAGGAGCATCCGACTGGACTAATGGTTCCTCCGTGTTCAATAGTCTGCGCATGCAAAGTCTGGCCGTAGTATAGAAAGCAGCCATTTTGGAATCGGAGAGTGGGTGAGTGAGTGAGTGAGTGAGGGTGTGACTGAGGTAGTGAGTGAGGGAGTGAGTGAATGAGGTAGTGAGTAAGTAAGTGAGTGAGTGATTGTAGCAACGCCCGTCAACGCCAAGCTCAACGCTTCAACTCCCTGCTGAATTAGCCCAAACGCTGTGATTTTTCTAGACACTAATTCATTGGAAATGCAGTGACGTCCTGCAACGTCCGTCGGTACGCCCTAGCATAACGCCTTGGCGTCATGATGTAGACAGATGAGAGAACAACGACAAGCAGCATCCACCTGGACTAATGGTTCCTCTGTGTTCAATAGTCTGCGCATGCGCAGTCTGGCCGTAGTATAGAAACCAGGCATCTTGGGATCGGTGAGTGGGTAAGTCAGGGAGTGAGTGAGGGAGTGACTGAGGTAGTGAGTGAGGGAGTGAGTGAGGTAGTGAGTGAGTGAGTTGGTGAGTGAGTGAGTTAGTGAGTGAGTGAGTGAGTGAGTGGGTGAGGTAGTGAACGAGTGAGTGAGGCAGTGAGTGGTCTTATAAGGTCGTTTCCTTATTCATTTCCTTATTCAGAACAGCGCCCCATGGTGTCGGATCGAGAAACCATTGGCACCATTTTGTAGCACTCTATGAGCATAGTATATGTACCAAATATGGGGGCTCAACTCTTTGATTTAATGGCCGTATAGGCCATTTCCTTATTCATTTCCTTATTCAGAACAGCGCCCCCTGGTGTCGTATCGAGAAACTAGTGGCACTATTTTATTGCACTCTATGCGTATAGTATATGTACCAAATATGGGGGCTCAACTCTTTGATTTAATGGCCGTATAGGCCATTTCCTTATTCAGAACAGCGCCCCTGATGTCGGATCGAGAAACTAGTGGCACTATTTTGTAGCACTCTATGAGTATATTATATGTACCAAATATGGGGGCTCAACTCTTTGATTTAATGGCCGTATAGGCCATTTCCTTATTCATTTCCTTATTCAGAACAGCGCCCCCTGGTGTCGTATCGAGAAACTAGTGTCACTATTTTGTAGCACTCTATGAGTATAGTATATGTACCGAATATGGGGGCTCAACTCTTTGATTTAATGGCCGTATAGGCCATTTCCTTATTCATTTCCTTATTCAGAACAGCGCCCCCTGGTGTCAGATCGAGAAACTAGTGGCACTATTTTGTAGCACTCTATGAGTATAGTATATGTACCAAATATGGGGGCTCAACTCTTTGATTTAATGGCCGTATAGGCCATTTCCTTATTCATTTCCTTATTCAGAACAGCGCCCCCTGATGTCGGATCGAGAAACTAGTGGCACTATTTTGTAGCACTCTATGAGTATAGTATATGTACCAAATATGGGGGCTCAACTCTTTGATTTAATGGCCGTATAGGCCATTTCCTTATTCATTTCCTTATTCAGAACAGCGCCCCCTGGTGTCGTATCGAGAAACTAGTGTCACTATTTTGTAGCACTCTATGAGCATAGTATATGTACCGAATATGGGGGCTCAATTCTTTGATTTAATGGCCGTATAGGCCATTTCTTTATTCATTTCCCTATTCAGAACAGCGCCCCCTGATGTCGGATTGAGAAACTAGTGGCACTATTTTGTAGCACTCTATGAGTATAGTATATGTACCAAATATGGGGGCTCAACTGTTTTATTTAATGGCCGTATAGGCCATTTCCTTATTCATTTCCTTATTCAGAACAGCGCCCCCTGGTGTCGGATCGAGAAACTAGTGGCACTATTCTGTAGCACTCTATGAGTATAGTATATGTACCAAATATGGTGGCTCAACTCTTTGATTTAATGGCCGTATAGGCCATTTCTTTATTCATTTCCTTATTCAGAACAGCGCCCCCTGGTGTCGTATCGACAAATTAGTGTCACCATTTTGTAGCACTCTATAAGTATAGTATATGTACTGAATATGGGGGCTCAACTCTTTGATTTAATGGCCGTATAGGCCATTTCATTATCCAGAACAGCGCCCCCTGGTGTCGGATCGAGAAACTAGTGGTACCATTTTGTAGCACTCTATGAGTATAGTATATGTACCAAATATGGGGGCTCAACTCTTTGATTTAATGGCCGTATAGGCCATTTCCTTATTCATTTCCTTATTTAGAACAGCGCCCCCTGATGTCGGATCGAGAAACTAGTGGCACTATTTTGTAGCGCTCTATGAGTATAGTATATGTACCAAATATGGGGGCTCAACTCTTTGATTTAATGGCCGTATAGGCCATTTCCTTATTCATTTCCTTATTCAGAACAGCGCCCCCGGGTGTCGTATCGAGAAACTATTGGCACCATTTTGTAGCACTCTATGGGTATAGTATATCTACCGAATATGGGGGCTCAACTCTTTGATTTAATGGCCGTAGAGGCCATTTCCTTATTCATTTCTTATTCAGAACAGCGCCCCCTGGTGTCGGATCGAGAAACTAGTGGCACTATTTTGTAGCCCTCTATGAGTATAGTACATGTACCAAATATGGGGTCTCAACTCTTTGATTTAATGGCCGTATAGGCCATTTCTTTATTCATTTCCTTATTCAGAACAGCGCCCCTGGTGTCGTATCGACAAATTAGTGTCACCATTTTGTAGCACTCTATAAGTATAGTATATGTACTGGAATATGGGGCTCGATTTAATGGCCGTATAGGCCATTTCCTTATTCAGAACAGCGCCCCCTGGTGCCGGATCGAGAAACTAGTGGCACTATTTTGTAGCCCTCTATGAGTATAGTATATGTCCCAAATATGGGGGCTCAACTCTTTGATTTAATGGCCGTATAGGCCATTTCCTTATTCATTTCCTTATTCAGAACAGCGCCCCCTGGTGTCGTATCGAGAAACTAGTGTCACCATTTTGTAGCACTCTATGAGTATAGTATATGTACCGAATATGGGGCTCAACTCTTTGATTTAATGGCCGTATAGGCCATTTCCTTATTCATTTCCTTATTCAGAACAGCGCCCCCTGGTGTCGGATCGAGAAACTAGTGGCACTATTTTGTAGCACTCTATGAGTATAGTATATGTACCAAATATGGGGGCTCAACTCTTTGATTTAATGGCCGTAGAGGACATTTCCTTATTCATTTCCTTATTCAGAACAGCGCCCCCTGGTGTCGGATCGAGAAACTAGTGGTACCATCTTGTAACCCTCTACCTGTATAGTCTATGTACCAAATATGGGGGCTCAACTCTTTGATTTAATGGCCGTATAGGCCATTTCCTTATTCATTTCCTTATTCAGAACAGCGCCCCCTGGTGTCGTATCGAGAAGCTAGTGTCACCATTTTGTAGTACTCTATGAGCATAGTATATGTACCGAATATGGGGGCTCAATTCTTTGATTTAATGGCCGTATAGGCCATTTCCTTATTCATTTCCTTATTCAGAGCAGCGCCCCCTCGCGTCGGATCGAGAAACTATTGGCACTATTCTGTAGCACTCTATGAGTATAGTATATGTATCAAATATGGGGCTCAACTCTTTGATTTAATGGCCGTATAGGCCATTTTCTTATTCATTTCCTTATTCAGAACAGCGCCCCCTGGTGTCGGATCGAGAAACTGGTGGCACCATTTTGTAGCACTCTATGAGTATAGTATATGTACCAAATATGGGGGCTCTACTCTTTGATTTAATGGTCGTATAGGCCATTTCTTTATTCATTTCCTTATTCAGAACAGCGCCCCCTGATGTCGGATCGAGAAACTAGTGGCACTATTTTGTAGCCCTCTATGAGTATAGTATATGTACCAAATATGGGGGCTCAACTCTTTGATTTAATGGCCGTATAGGCCATTTCCTTATTCATTTCCTTATTCAGAAGAGCGCTCCCTGGTGTCGGATCGAGAAACTAGTGGCACCAATTTGTAGCACTCTATGAGTATAGTATATGTACCAAATATGGGAGCTCAACTCTTTGATTTAATGGCCGTATAGGCCATTTCCTTATTCATTTCCTTATTCAGAACAGCGCCCCCTGGTTTCGTATCGAGAAACTAGTGTCACCATTTTGTAGCACTCTATGAGTATAGTATATGTACCAAATATGGAGGCTCAACTCTTTGATTTAATGGCCGTATAGGCCATTTCCTTATTCATTTCCTTATTCAGAACAGCGCCCCCTGGTGTCGGATCGAGAAACTAGTGGCACTATTCTGTAGCACTCTATGAGTATAGTATATGTACCAAATATGGGGGCTCAACTCTTTGATTTAATGGCCGTATAGACCATTTCCTTATTCATTTCCTTATTCAGAACAGCGCCCCCTTGTGTCGGATCGAGAAACTAGTGGCACTATTTTGTAGCCCTCTATGAGTATAGTATATGTACCGAATATGGCGGCTCAACTCTTTGATTTAATGGCCGTATAGGCCATTTCCTTATTCATTTCCTTATTCAGAACAGCGCCCCCTGGTGTCGGATCGAGAAACTAGTGGCACTATTCTGCAGCACTCTATGAGTATGGTATATGTACCATATATGGGGGCTCAACTCTTTGATTTAATTGCCGTATAGGCCATTTCCTTATTCATTTCCTTATTCAGAACAGCGCCCCCTGGTGTTGGATCGAGAAACTAGTGGCACTATTTTGTAGCCCTCTATGAGTATAGTATATGTACCAAATATGGGGGCTCAACTCTTTGATTTAATGGCCGTATAGGTCATTTCCTTATTCATTTCCTTATTCAGAACAGCGCTCCCTGGTGTCGGATCGAGAAACCAGTGGCACCATTTGGTAGCACTCTATGAGTATAGTATATGTACCAAATATGGCGGCTCAACTCGTTGATTTAATACCAAATATGGGGGCTCAACTCTTTGATTTAATGGCCGTATAGGCCATTTCCTTATTCATTTCCTTATTCAGAACAGCGCCCCCTGGTGTCGTATCGAGAAACTAGTGGCACCATTTTGTAGCACTCTATGAGTATAGTATATGTACCAAATATGGGGGCTCAACTCTTTGATTTAATGGCCGTATAGGCCATTTCCTTATTCATTCAGAACAGCGCCCCCTGGTGTCGGATCGAGAAACTAGTGGCACTATTTTGTAGCACTCTATGAGTATAGTATATGTACCAAATATGGGGGCTCAACTCTTTGATTTAATGGCCGTATAGGCCATTTCCTTATTCATTTCCTTATTCAGAACAGCGCCCCTGATGTCGGATCGAGAAACTAGTGGCCCTATTTTGTAGCACTCTATGAGTATAGTATATGTACCAAATATGGGGGCTCAACTCTTTGATTTAATGGCCGTATAGGCCATTTCCCTATTCATTTCCTTATTCAGAACAGTGCCCCCTGGTGTCGGATCGAGAAACTAGTGGCACTATTTTGTAGCACTCTATGAGTATAGTATATGTACCAAATATGGGGGCTCAACTCTTTGATTTAATGGCATTTCCTTATTCAGAACAGCGCCCCCTGGTGTCGTATCGAGAAACTAGTGTCACCATTTTGTAGCACTCTATGAGCATAGTATATGTACCGAATATGGGGGCTCAATTTTTTGATTTAATGGCCGTATAGGCTATTTCCTTATTCATTTCCTTATACAGAGCAGCGCCCCCTCGTGTCGGATCGAGAAACTATTGGCACTATTCTGTATCACTCTATGAGTATAGTATATGTACCAAATATGGGGCTCAACTCTTTGATTTAATGGCCGTATAGGCCATTTCCTTATTCATTTCCTCATTCAGAACAGCGCCCCCTGGTGTCGGATCGAGAAACTGGTGGCACCATTTTGTAGTACTCTATGAGTATAGTATATGTACCAAATATGGGGGCTCTACTCTTTGATTTAATGGTCGTATAGGCCATTTCCTTATTCATTGCCTTATTCAGAACAGCGCCCCCTGATGTCGGATCGAGAAACTAGTGGCACTATTTTGTAGCACTCTATGAGTATAGTATATGTACCATATATGGGGGCTCAACTCTTTGATTTAATGGCCGTATAGGCCATTTCCTTATACATTTCCTTATTCAGAACAGCGCCCCCTGGTGTCGGATCGAGAAACTAGTGGCACTATTTTGTAGCCCTGTATGAGTATAGTATATGTACCAAATATCGGGGCTCAACTCTTTGATTTAATGGCCGTATAGGCCATTTCCTTATTCATTTCCTTATTCAGAAGAGCGCTCCCTAGTGTCGGATCGAGAAACTAGTGGCACCATTTTGTAGCACTCTATGAGTATAGTATATGTACCAAATATGGGAGCTCAACTCTTTGATTTAATGGCCGTATAGGCCATTTCCTTATTAATTTCCTTATTCAGAACAGCGCACCCTGGTCTCGTATCGAGAAACTAGTGTCACCATTTTGTAGCACTCTATGAGTATAGTATATGTACCAAATATGGGGGCTCAACTCTTTGATTTAATGGCCGTATAGGCCATTTCCTTATTCATTTCCTTATTCAGAACACCGCCCCCTGGTGTAGGATCGAGAAACTAGTGGCACTATTTTGTAGCCCTCTATGAGTATAGTATATGTACCGAATATGGGGGCTCAAGTCTTTGATTTAATGGCCGTATAGGCCATTTCCTTATTCATTTCCTTATTCAGAACAGCGCCCCCTGGTATCGGATCGAGAAACTAGTGGCACTATTTTGTAGCACTCTATGAGTATAGTATATGTACCAAATATGGTGGCTCAACTCTTTGATTTAATGGCCGTATAGGCCATTTCTTTATTCATTTCCTTATTCAGAACAGCGCCCCCTGGTGTCGTATCGAGAAACTAGTGGCACCATTTTGTAGCACTCTATGAATATAGTATATATACCAAATATGGGGGCTCAACTCTTTGATTTAATGGCCGTATAGGCCATTTCCTTATTCATTTCCTTATTCAGAACAGCGCCCCCTGGTGTCGGATCGAGAAACTAGTGGCACTATTTTGTAGCCCTCTATGAGTATAGTATACGTATCATATATGGGGGCTCAACTCTTTGATTTAATGGCCGTATAGGCCATTTCTTTATTCATTTCCTTATTCAGAACAGCGCCCGCTGGTGTCGTATCGAGAAACTAGTGGCACTATTTTGTAGCACTCTATGAGTATAGTATATGTACCAAATATGGGGGCTCAACTCTTTGATTTAATGGCCGTATAGGCCATTTCCTTATTCATTTCCTTATTCAGAACAGCGCCCCTGGTGTCGGATCGAGAAAGTAGTGGCACTATTTTGTAGCCCTCTATGAGTATAGTATATGTACCGAATATGGGGGATCAACTCTTTGATTTAATGGCCGTATAGGCCATTTCCTTATTCATTTCCTTATTCAGAACAGCGCCCCCTGGTGTCGGATCGAGAAACTAGTGGCACTATTCTGCAGCACTCTATGAGTATGGTATATGTACCATATATGGGGCTCAACTCTTTGATTTAATTGCCGTATAGGCCATTTCCTTATTCATTTCCTTATTCAGAACAGCGCCCCCTGGTTTTGGATCGAGAAACTAGTGGCACTATTTTGTAGCCCTCTATGAGTATAGTATATGTACCAAATATGGGGGCTCAACTCTTTGATTTAATGGCCGTATAGGCCATTTCCTTATTCATTTCCTTATTCAGAACAGCGCCCCCTGGTGTCGGATCGAGAAACTAGTGGCACCATTTTGTAGCACTCTATGAGTATAGTATATGTACCAAATATGGGGGCTCAGCTCTTTGATTTAATGGCCGTATAGGCCATTTCCTTATTCATTTCCTTATTCAGAACAGCGCTCCCTGATGTCGGATCGAGAAACTAGTGGTACTATTTTGTAGCACTCTATGAGTATAGTATATGTACCAAATATGGGGGCTCAACTCTTTGATTTAATGGCCGTATAGGCCATTTCCTTATTCATTTCCTTATTCAGAACAGCGCCCCTGATGTCGGATCGAGAAACTAGTAGCCCTATTTTGTAGCACTCTATGAGTATAGTATATGTACCAAATATGGGGGCTCAACTCTTTGATTTAATGGCCGTATAGGCCATTTCCTTATTCATTTCCTTATTCAGAACAGCGCCCCCTGGTGTCGTATCCAGAAACTAGTGGCACCATGTTGTAGCACTCTATGGGTATAGTATATGTACCAAATATGGGGGCTCAACTCTTTGATTTAATGGCCGTATAGGCCATTTCCTTATTCATTTCCTTATTCAGAACAGCGCCCCCTGATGTCGGATCGAGAAACTAGTGGCACTATTTTGTAGCACTCTATGAGTATAGTATATGTACCAAATATGGGGGCTCAACTCTTTGATTTAATGGCCGTATAGGACATTTCCTTATTCATTTCCTTATTCAGAACAGCGCCCCCTGGTGTCGTACCGAGAAACTAGTGGCACTATTTTGTAGCACTCTATGAGTATAGTATATGTACCAAATATGGCGGCTCAACTCTTTGATTTAATGGCCGTATATGCCATTTCCTTATTCATTTCCTTATTCAGAACAGCGCCCCCTGGTGTCTTATCGAGAAACTAGTGGCATCATTTTGTAGCACTCTATGAGTATAGTATATGTACCAAATATGGGGGCTCAACTCTTTCATTTAATGGCCGTATAGGCCATTTCCTCCCCCTGGTGTCGTATCGAGAAACTAGTGTCACCATTTTGTAGCACTCTATGAGTATAGTATATGTACCGAATATGGGGGCTCAACTCTTTGATTTAATGGCCGTATAGGCCATTTCTTTATTCATTTCCTTATTCATAACAGCGCCCCCTGGTGTCGTATCGTATCGAGAAACTAGTGTCACCATTTTGTAGCACTCTATGAGTATAGTATATGTACCGAATATGGGGGCTCAATTCTTTGATTTAATGGCCGTACAGGCCATTTCCTTTTTCATTTCCTTATTCAGAACAGCGCCCCCTGGTTTCGGATCGGGAAACTAGTGGCACTATTCTGTAGCACTCTATGAGTATAGTATATGTACCAAATATGGGGGCTCAACTCTTTGATTTAATGGCCGTATAGGCCATTTCCTTATTCATTTCCTTATTCAGAACAGCGCCACCTGGTGTCGGATCGAGAAACTAGTGGCACCATTTTGTAGCACTCTATGAGTATAGTATATGTACCAAATATGGGGGCTCAACTCTTTGATTTAATGGCCGTATAGGCCATTTCCTTATTCATTTCCTTATTTAGAACAGCGCCCCCTGATGTCGGATCGAGAAACTAGTGGCACTATTTTGTAGCACTCTATGAGTATAGTATATGTACCAAATATGGGGGCTCAACTCTTTGATTTAATGGCCGTATAGGCCATTTCCTTATTCATTTCCTCATTCAGAACAGCGCTCCCTGGTGTTGTATCGAGAAACTAGTGGCACCATTTTGTAGCACTCTATGAGTATAGTATATGTACCGAATATGGGGGCTCAATTCTTTGATTTAATGGCCGTATAGGCCATTTCCTTATTCATTTCCTTATTCAGAACAGCGCCCCCTGGTGTCGTATCGAGAAACTAGTGGCACTATTTTGTAGCCCTCTATGAGTATAGTATATGTACCGAATATGGGGGCTCAACTCTTTGATTTAATGGCCGTATAGGCCATTTCCTTATTCATTTCCTTATTCAGAACAGCGCCCCCTGGTGTCGGATCGAGAAACTAGTGGCCCTATTTTGTAGCACTCTATGAGTATAGTATATGTACCAAATATGGTGGCTCAACTCTTTGATTTAATGGCCGTATAGGCCATTTCCTTATTCATTTCCTTATTCAGAACAGCGCCCCCTGGTGTCATATCGAGAAACTAGTGGCACCATTTTGTAGCACTCTATGAGTATAGTATATGTACCAAATATGGGGGCTCAACTCTTTGATTTAATGGCCGTATAGGCCATTTCCCTATTCATTTCCTTATTCAGAACAGCGCTCCCTGGTGTCGGATCGAGAAACTAGTGGCACTATTTTGTAGCATTCCATGAGCATAGTATATGTACCAAATATGGGGGCTCAACTCTTTTATTTAATGGCCGTATAGGCCATTTCCTTATTCATTTCCTTATTCAGAACAGCGCCCCCTGGTGTCGGATCGAGAAACTAGTGGCACCATTTTGTAGCATTCCATGAGTATAGTATATGTACCAAATATGGGGGCTCAACTCTTTTATTTAATGGCCGTATAGGCCATTTCCTTATTCATTTCCTTATTCAGAACAGCGCCCCCTGGTGTCGTATCCAGAAACTAGTGGCACCATTTTGTAGCACTCTATGGGTATAGTATATGTACCAAATATGGGGGCTCAACTCTTTGATTTAATGGCCGTATAGGCCATTTCCTTATTGATTTCCTTATTCAGAACAGCGCCCCCTGATGTCGGATCGAGAAACTAGTAGCACTATTTTGTAGCACTCTATGAGTATAGTATATGTACCAAATATGGGGGCTCAACTCTTTGATTTAATGGCCGTATAGGCCATTTCCTTATTCATTTCCTTATTCAGAACAGCGCCCCCTGGTGTCGTACCGAGAAACTAGTGGCACTATTTTGTAGCACTCTATGAGTATAGTATATGTACCAAATATGGCGGCTCAACTCTTTGATTTAATGGCCGTATATGCCATTTCCTTATTCATTTCCTTATTCAGAACAGCGCCCCCTGGTGTCTTATCGAGAAACTAGTGGCATCATTTTGTAGCACTCTATGAGTATAGTATATGTACCAAATATGGGGGCTCAACTCTTTCATTTAATGGCCGTATAGGCCATTTCCTCCCCCTGGTGTCGTATCGAGAAACTAGTGTCACCATTTTGTAGCACTCTATGAGTATAGTATATGTACCGAATATGGGGGCTCAACTCTTTGATTTAATGGCCGTATAGGCCATTTCTTTATTCATTTCCTTATTCATAACAGCGCCCCCTGGTGTCGTATCGTATCGAGAAACTAGTGTCACCATTTTGTAGCACTCTATGAGTATAGTATATGTACCGAATATGGGGGCTCAATTCTTTGATTTAATGGCCGTATAGGCCATTTCCTTTTTCATTTCCTTATTCAGAACAGCGCCCCCTGGTGTCGGATCGGGAAACTAGTGGCACTATTCTGTAGCACTCTATGAGTATAGTATATGTACCAAATATGGGGGCTCAACTCTTTGATTTAATGGCCGTATAGGCCATTTCCTTATTCATTTCCTTATTCAGAACAGCGCCCCCTGGTGTCGTATCGAGAAACTAGTGGCACCATTTTGTAGCACTCTATGAGTATAGTATATGTACCAAATATGGGGGCTCAACTCTTTGATTTAATGGCCGTATAGGCCATTTCCTTATTCATTTCCTTATTCAGAACAGCGCTCCCTGATGTCGGATCGAGAAACTAGTGGCACTATTTTGTAGCACTCTATGAGTATAGTATATGTACCAAATATGGGGGCTCAACTCTTTGATTTAATGGCCGTATAGGCCATTTCCTTATTCATTTCCTCATTCAGAACAGCGCTCCCTGGTGTTGTATCGAGAAACTAGTGGCACCATTTTGTAGCACTCTATGAGTATAGTATATGTACCGAATATGGGGGCTCAATTCTTTGATTTAATGGCCGTATAGGCCATTTCCTTATTCATTTCCTTATTCAGAACAGCGCCCCCTGGTGTCGTATCGAGAAACTAGTGGCACTATTTTGTAGCCCTCTATGAGTATAGTATATGTACCGAATATGGGGGCTCAACTCTTTGATTTAATGGCCGTATAGGCCATTTCCTTATTCATTTCCTTATTCAGAACAGCGCCCCCTGGTGTCGGATCGAGAAACTAGTGGCCCTATTTTGTAGCACTCTATGAGTATAGTATATGTACCAAATATGGTGGCTCAACTCTTTGATTTAATGGCCGTATAGGCCATTTCCTTATTCATTTCCTTATTCAGAACAGCGCCCCCTGGTGTCATATCGAGAAACTAGTGGCACCATTTTGTAGCACTCTATGAGTATAGTATATGTACCAAATATGGGGGCTCAACTCTTTGATTTAATGGCCGTATAGGCCATTTCTTTATTCATTTCCTTATTCAGAACAGCGCCCCCTGGTGTCGGATCGAGAAACTAGTGGCACTATTTTGTAGCCCTCTATGAGTATAGTACATGTACCAAATATGGGGTCTCAACTCTTTGATTTAATGGCCGTATAGGCCATTTCCTTATTCATTTCCTTATTCAGAACAGCGCCCCCTGGTGTCGGATTGAGAAACTAGTGGCACCATATTGTAACCCTCTACCTGTATAGTCTATGTACCAAAGATGAATTGTCTACTACGTGCCGTAATGGCACTATTAAACAATAATATATTATCCGCGAATTATTGACTGCTCCCCTGATTTGCTACTTGAATAGTGAACTGTGAACTGGGAACTGGGCGCCAACTTCTAAGACGTCAAATAAGCCCTATGATTTCCTGTGTTATACACCTTTCTGGATTGGTGTCTGCTTTACACTAGATGACCATACTGAACTTTTTATATTTTCGATCAGCCCTTACCAGTTAAATTTTGTAACAACATATGGCAACCATTGCGTGTGGCATCGGGCAGATGTTTCGGTGATTTACCATTGAACAAAATAATTTTATGCATGGAGCATACAATTTGGACGGGTACGTTTGTCTCCATAATAAATCAGTAACTTCTTAGCTATAGGCACACCGACAGTCATTTTCAGTTTCAAGCAATCATAGAGCTTCAGTCACTTTCCACCTACAGCTGGGCACAACACACAAGTGTAATTTGGGGTGACGTCAATTGTTTATGCAGAATTGCAATAAAAGATAAATTTCAAATGTTTACAAAGTACATGTAGTATAGTCTCTGATATATGACGAAGATATAAACAATTCTTCTGTCCACTACAATTAAAAAAGGCAAAACCATATTATTCTTTGCGACAATAAGTTACATATGAACTACACCTAAATTGACTGTTCTGTATGACAGGCTGGGGAGCGCACAAGGAGAGGTAATTGACTCGACAAATCGCCCGACCCCAGAATAGAAAGAGAGAGAATACTAATAGCTATGTAAATCCGTTGACCTGATTAATCTGATTAAGATAATTGAATGGTTTGCTAAATGCACAACATAGGTGATGTCGAATGTATTTGGCCATATCATCGGCGGTTTACTTCTGGTATTGGCGAAAGAACACAGGGAAGTAAAGGTAATCGGGGTTTGAAATGTACCAATAATAGACTGATTCTAAAATGACGCTTCGGGATATCTTTAAAGTGTGAAATCATTGGTTGATGCTCCTGCGCTATCCCTCATCAGCAGACCCGCAATTAGAATATATTGTATTGCCAGTCCACCATCCAATATTCAGCCGCCGTCCATTAAAGAATTTCCACGTCCATAATTCAAAGACCTGTTACATACTCCATATAACAGTATTAGCACCAAATAAAAAATAACAAAAACATCGCTGGTCAGTATTCTTAATCTATTCATTGTGAAGTCATTATCCGGAAAATGATGTATATCAGTCACGCTCTGAATGTGTCTGTTCATAGGAACAACATGAGGACCTTGAAGAACCCGGGTTCATACGACCCCGGGATCAGCGAAATAAGACACAAGTTACGAAACGCAACGCCATAAATCTTACACGCTACGCTCGTATTTTGCTATCAGCATGCGATGTGTATCGCCAAAATTCGAAGAAAAAAATTTGTGTTGAGTCGCTTCGTGGTATAGCCCTGTTTTAGTTCATCGATCAACACGACTGAGACAATAATATTATATTATCGAACGGACTGAATTAAATTCAAATTTTGAAACTCCCAAAAGCGCCCCATGGCAACATCTTCGTTCACCAAGCCAATTTCTACGTCCACTATCTGAACTTGCCTTGGTCGAACGGGCTGCCATTATTGTTCAAACACAGCATGTAGCCTCATGAATATGCATTAGGCATTATGCATTATCTTTCCGAAACGTGCTCTGAGAAGGCGTCGGCGATTGTCTGGCATTGTCATTGCATCAGCCTAGAGAAGAGGCATGTGCTGTGTTTGATTGGTTCGTAAGATGAAATTGACATTTCTGACTTTGAACGATAATGGCAGCCCGTCCGACCAATGCAAGTTCGAAGTGGGAACGTAGAAATTGGTTTGGTGTAACGAAGATGCATGGTAATATCCATGGCATATCTTTGTCATAACGTGCCTGGACTCTGGGCAAATAACCGGAAAACATACTTGAACAAAAGTTCGTACAGCTGGGCTGGGCAAATGCGTAGTTTCGAATGACGCCATTCTTTTATGCTATAGAGTCGCTTGGTGTATTATTGTTGCTAGATCTCTTCACTACCCACACGATTAAAACTAAGAATTAAAGGGCCGGATTAGAGTACTCTGATAGTTTGCAGATATGGGGGGCCTGGATCCTTTGGATGCTTGTAATCCCCCGGTAATAGTGTTGTGTGAATAAGGTACTCCGATTATGAACACCAGAATGCCTTGTGGACAAGAGCTGTCCAACAAATGTCGGATCTCACGCTCCTTTTAAAGAATGTTGCAACTTTCGTATATGTATGAACACCAGAATGCCTTGTGGACAAGAGCTGTCCAATCCTCAATGCGCATGAAAGGAAATGACTGAGGTTAAAATTATTCTCCCTCCTATCAGATCAGATTAGTAACGGACGCGGATATTCTCTAATGGACGACGGCTGAATTGTGAATGACGGACCAGACGCTTGTAACCGAAAATGTTCAAAAGCTTTCTTTCGGATAATCTGCCGGAAGATATGTTCCGATAATATGAAAGCCATTCATGTAGCAGCAAGTTCATTGAGCTTACATTTCGGTCGAGCCGAACCCGAGCATCGCCAAGTTTAGCGTGTGACAATTTTAAATCTCTCTACCCTAGGGTATAGCGATAATATTTATAAGCAGGGCGCAACGTACTACATCAGCAGCCGATGATAGATTCCGTTAAATCATGATGGAGCCAGAAAAAAGGCAAAATATAATCCTCATAGCATCAGGGGTATATTTATTAACTTATTAGGTGGCAGTCTTAATCATATTTTATTTACTAACCACTAGAATCGCATACAATACAAAACTCCCAAAATTGTGCTGGTGGACATTTTGTCCCCTCTGTACAAATCATTGTGTTTGTAGTTTTGTGACTTGTAAACATGGTGGAAATTGAAGCGCTTGGTCGGCGTCGGACATCACATGTACTTGTTCTGAATACTAACTTGCATTCGATAAGTGCTCCCTCGTTTTTACTATATCTCTCTGAAATATTTGTATCTGATACCGTTCAAGCCGGTGCTAGGGACCGTGTGATCATGTCATTCAACATGTCCACATGAACACCTACAACAAAAGCGTGACAGCGGTACAAATCATCACAGGGATCATTCGTTATTCTTGTGGTGTTTTTAGATACATGTATATGCATTCAGTATATTTGTCCCTGGGGTCATATGACTTCTTGTCTGTATGCCAGCATCGTTAGAAAGACGTAATTTATCCCAACGCTGTAGGCATCGATTTGTTTAAGTCGACACTGGACAAAGACAGGAGTCGCTAGGTGACATAACGCGCTAATAAATCATTGTAACATTCTGTATCGATCAAATCCGCCGGATCCTTGTTGCACTAATTCGCTATACGTGGACTGCATGCATAATTTCTTTCACACCCAATGGCTGTGCCCACTCGTTGCTTTACATGTCTTTTCTACAGTTAAAGTCAGACTGTTTCATTTGGTGGGTCCCTGGTGGAAACTGTACATGTGGTGGGTCAAAAAGGCTTAGTCCCCAAAAATCAGACGACACCGTGACTATAACTATATCTGATCATTCATATAATCGTTTTCACTAGTTACACGACAAGTTGACACGCATAAATGCATACAGTTTTAGAATAGCTAACTATGAAGCAGGGTTTTGTTAGGTACCGTCCCTTACGTACTATAATCTGTAATTTAAAACAAGTGTGCATATTGCATTGGCCAATCAATAGTTCTATTATTAAAACTGTTGAATGTACTGTTTGGGCTACGTCAGCTGTAGCTGCACAGCTGCATAGAATGCACATTCTCGTGATTCTCCTGCTCCCCATTTTTTGTTCTTTTTCCTTAGCTTTTCAAAAAAAAACTGATTTTTTCTCTGTCGGTCAGAAGGCATGTTCACTGACTTAAAAACCTGAAATTATAGGAAATCATATTTATTTCCGAGTGGATATATGAGAGAGGTTCGTAAATTGAGGTCAACGTGTCAAAGTTCAACGTCACTTTCGCCTCAGAAAAATGAAATTGTCGAAAACATACTGTGATACAAGCCAAGGATGTGCACTGCAATGAAACTGTAGGAGTATCACAAGTTTATGGAAAACAAGAAACCTTCTTAGGCAGAAAAATCAGTCAATGAGGATAAAACAAAATCGAAAACCATTGAAAATCAGTGTTGTGAATGGACGCATTAGTGGGACGCGAAGTATCTCCGGAACGATAACAAATGAGAGTTGTGACTCCATGAATTTATAGATTGTCATATTGACAAAATTGTGATTTTGAACCTATTTGCATTACCCCCCGATTAGAGGCGGCCATGTGGCGCGATATCACCACAAAAGTGATATTTTCGTCAGATTTCATATTTCTTTTCTGCATGGAAACCTATTTCAATTAATACCAGATTATTATTTACTAATTTATCATTCAGTTTTTGCGAACAAAACTAATAAATATTAAAACAAATCGGAAAAAAACTTACGTAAATTACCTTTTTCTTGAAAATTACATCGCTGTGACGTCATCATGGCGGCCATCTAGGAGTTTTTTTACAGTTGCTTGTAGAGCTTGACTCAACATATATAGTGTGGTAAGTTTCAACACTCTAGACTTCGGGATAGCGAAATATATAGGAGCACTCTCCCCCCCACCCCCCCCACCCCCGGCCGCAGTACACCCCAAATCGCCCACTAGTCCGTACTGCCTAGGCTCTTGTTATAAACGAGTCATTTTTGGTTTTCCAGTTTGAAACTGAACCTTCCTCTGTGTTCTCACCTATGTTCTACCCTTTGTGCATTTGTTCAGTCGTAGTTATTGAATACTGAAATACTAATTGTTATGTATAGTATGACATTTGACTCCGACCTAAAGTCTGGCCGCAAAATATGCCCACTATTCCGTTGTTGCTCCCCAGATTGGCTAGGTTCTCCCTTCGCCTATGCGAAAAAACTCGTACACTGGCATCTAAAGTTTTACATAGATAAGACTGCAGGTTCCGTAAACTGTACCGTTGTGATACATGTAGCATCTGTCCGAGCTTGCAAACATCACGTCCATTAGAATAGTTACAGGACGGCATTACCATAAAAACTAAGACGACAATGATGGATAAATTCCAAGCTGGTGCACAGTCTGCGGACTGAAGATAATATCATGGATATGGTCTGACGAAGTATTGTCGTTACTGTTACAAACTGTTGAATATTGACTTTTGAGGTTATATATTTTTATTTTGCCCCGATGTTGCTGATAATGGTGTTTTGTGAATAAGTTCCTTCGATCATGGACGGGGAAGTTCTTCATGAACGAAGACTGGCTACTGAATATCGGTTGTGACGTTTGTTTATGGATTTACGTACAGTTGTAGTTCATCACCAATTACACTCAAACGAGATCTCCATGGTGATAATATGGATCGGATCGGTATGCCATGTGATAAAAACAGTCCATGCTGACGTTCTCACTTCACAGAATGCGCCTGTCCAATTTGTCACTGGGGTGACAGGTACTTGCCGGCATGTATATTCAAGTTCACGAAAATATAAAGTAAGACTCCAATAAACCTCAAACGAAGGCCTTAACCCTACCAGGCCAAACTTTCTCTCCTATTTTCGGAACGACGAAAAATGAAAGCTGACCCTCCGCAAAGTGGCGGCCAAAAGTTATATTTTCGTCATCAATAATCCCAATTTTCTTCAAGGAAAATTGGGCAAAACCTATTTTATTTCACTATTATCTACTAATTTATCATGGAGACTTTGCAAAGAAAACGCATAAAAAAAACGAGAATAATCTGACCGAAAAATCGACCACAAATACCTGTTTTGTTGATGATGTCGCTGTTATCTAAGCGGCCATCTTGTGCTTTTACATTTTCTGGTCGAGCTTGACCCACGATTATAGTGTGGAGAGTTTCAGCTCACTAGCTCAAGAGGTAAGAAATATATTTAGGCGGGGGTCATTCTTATTCATACTTCATTCACTAGCCGCTAGACTCCCTTGCACTACAGATCGCCATAGATGTATTTTTACCAGTGAAGACGACGTAATCAATCCCATCGCTGAGTGCATTAGTTTGTTTAAGTCAGCACGGAACAAAGACAAGTGTCGCTAGTTGGCATAACACGCAAACAAACACTGCAGCGTGTCCGTCAGACCTTTGTTGTCCTAACTGGTTAATAACTTTACACTGCACGTGGACTGCATAAATAATTTCTTCGGCACCGAAAGCCCCCTGTCAATGGACTGTGCCTAATGGTCGCTGTAGTTACCACGGTAAAAGAGTAACTATTTCGTTGATGAGTCACTGGTGGAAACTCAAACTGTGGTTGGTTAAAAAAAACTTCTGTCCAGTTTCGTAAAAACATTAGACGAGAACATGTCTTTACACGCTGGTTCTATTGTCTCTAGCGAGTGATTCTTTTTCTGAAATCACCCGCTTTGCAACGGGATGTGCATGTGCTCAGGTATTCATCGTTAGATCAGCCGGTTAGTAAGTTGCTTATCAAACGGTTGTTCTGACACGGAACACGACTGTACCTGCTTCAAGAGAAACACCTGCATTATAATATCCAGTACATTTATTAATGTTATAACATTATTAAGCTATGAGAGAACTAGTGTAACATGAGGAAGTCCTATGACTCGTGAACTCGATGTCAAACATTAATTCTCTCTCTCTCCTGATCCTCGAAGATACATCTTTACTAGGCTTGCCAAACGTTTATATACATGGCAGATACACAGGCCACTTTAATGATGGGATGAGTAATTTCATATTACCGATCCAGTTGGAGTTGTGAGTTAAAACAGGAGTAGCCTTTCATATCCCGAGTCAATCTGCATAAGTTTTCTCTCGCATTCGTAGGACGAATATCTTCAAACTTCCAATTCAGTGACATTCAAAGCCCTGTGCAACACTAATTTTAAAGTGGACAGTTTTGATGAAGAATTGTGTATAATTAATATTGACACTACGATATATGAGATATTTGTTTTATCTGGAATTCGATATGTTGGAAATCATTATCTTACCTTCTGAAGATAATTTTCGTAAAAAGTTAGACTGTGTGTACTGGCAGGCTAAATAGAAATGGAAAAAGTTTACAAATGGTTTTAATCAACCGTTTATCTAAATATCAACAGGTAATATTCCAAGACCAAATGTGTCTGAATTTTCGACTGGCGGGAAGATGGTTATTTCAAAATATCGACAAAGAGAAAATGCATCTTCGGGTTTAATGTGACCGCCGTGATGTTACACCAATAGATCCAAATCCTAATGACGTTTTATTCCGCTTTCAATCAGGGGATGATTAGTGCACCTACATGACAGGTTATAAATTACTCCTAGTATGTAATACGACATTAATTGTCAACGTACAGGAATGTGGCGCAAGGCATCAACTCTTATATGTGACCAGATACGCCAAATTAGAGCTTGCTGTGCCCGGTCCAGGGACCACGCGATGCCAACTAAATTGATGTCGTGTTACATAAGGGAGGTGACAGGGCAATTGAATTGTTTTACAATCTCCAGCTCACATTTGATTGTCATGGGATAGAAGTGGGATAAAACGTCATCAGCTTTCAAGTCTATTTTTTCTGATATAACTGTAATCTCAAAGTTGGAACACCTTTACTCATGCAAATCCCGTTCCAATAACGGGCGAATCAAGATAAAGAATTCCTCGTGTAAGACATAGAGCCATATTGTGTACATGTATGTCAGTGACCGCCTTTGAGGTCGGTGTCCAAGCCGAATGAACACTCAACCCGTGCGTTGATCACCCCGGTTGTTTCGCGACCTCAGTGCACATCTCGCACGGGCTCGAGTTTTCATTCGGCTTGAACGCCACCATCGCAGGCGATAACTATCACCTATCTCCTTCTAATCATTCACATCAAATGTTTCCAGTATTTGCACTATACTAGATAAAGTTGACACGTATGCACGCAAACAGTTTTAGAATAGAAGCCGGGTATTGTTAGGCTCCGGCCTAGACCCAGGTGCCTGTTCACTCAGGCTGATGCTGAGGTGACAGGCACAGAGCGATCGAGTGGCCTATGGCCAGCATTGAAATAAACATGCAATTTTTTCAACCTACCTGCAAGTACATCGACTAAAACCAGCCTGTATGTTAAGTTTGGGTCCCATACAATGATATTATGCAGTAATTCCGTGTCTGTAGGGTCTGTACTATTTATTTCGAGTGAAATCCAGTCAGGAGCGAAGACAGAAACACGTCCGTGCCCGCCATCTTCTCAGAAATTATGACGTGAAACACGTCGGCGCGAGAAAACGCGCGGTAAACACTGGTTGGTTCAAATTACAAACCTAAACACGTGATCGGCCAAATCGGCTTCTATCGCACGGGCAGTCCATGCAACGTTCACAGTCCAGCAAAATGTCGAACACGGACAGAGCCATAGAGTCCATAGTGAAAGATCTATTACCGCATAAATTGAAAAAAGAACAAAAAATCATACTAAACAATTTATGCGTTAAACACAGTGTACTAGGGATTCTTCCGACAGGATATGGAAAAAGTCATTGCTTCGCACTATTGCCACTTGTGCTGGACAAGGTGAGTTAAAAAAATATATATATAAAAAAAACCACTAACTATACGGCTACTATGGAAAATGACAATTGAACCACCGGAATGAATCCCATGAACCCTCTTTACCTGGCCGAGGCTATTTAGGAATATGTTCCTTTCCCCCTGAGTTATAGGGAGCTCAAAATTACCACACTATACCCTTGACTCAAGGGTGAAAAGCCATTCAAGTGTTCATTATGTCCATATGCATGTGCGCAGAAAGTAGTACATATCCCCGCCATTAGTTATTCCTGATCTCTAACTTTTACCATATACTAGTAACTAATGTTAAATTGTCCCGCAGGGGGTACCACAAGTATTTGAAGCAGTATGGTGAAGGAGGTAATGCTTATGTACATGACATTACCTTCTTTAGCTTCTTTCGTCATTTCCTCAACCCTCAGTATGGCGACACAGGAAATTCCCAACACTGAATATCTGGTAACTAAATCCATCATGAGGCTCCGCAATGGAGATATCACTAATACAATGTGCTTTTCGTCAGGTTGTATCTGCATTTAGAATGATAAATAATATGCGTCATGATAAAAGTGGGAAAACCGAAGCGTACCAGGCCGAAAATTCTTATAACTCTTTAGTCTACCTTTCTGCGCACATGCATATGGACATAATGAACACTTGAATGGCTTTTCACCCTTGAGTCAAGGGTATAGTGTGGTAATTTTGAGCTCCCTATAACTCAGGGGGAAAGGAACATATTCCTAAATAGCCTCGGCCAGGTAAAGAGGGTTCATGGGATTCATTCCGGTGGTTCAATTGTCATTTTCCATAGTAGCCGTATAGTTAGTGGGTTTTTTATATATATATTTTTTTTAACTCACCTTGTCCAGCACAAGTGGCAATAGTGCGAAGCAATGACTTTTTCCATATCCTGTCGGAAGAATCCCTAGTACATTGTGTTTAACGCATAAATTGTTTAGTATGATTTTTTGTTCTTTTTCAATTTATGCGGTAATAGATCTTTCACTATGGACTCTATGGCTCTGTTCGTGTTCGACATTTTGCTGGACTGTGAACGTTGCATGGACTGCCCGTGCGATAGAAGCCGATTTGGCCGATCACGTGTTTAGGTTTGTAATTTGAACCAACCAGTGTTTACCGCGCGTTTTCTCGCGCGGACGTGTTTCACGTCATAATTTCTGAGAAGATGGCGGGCACGGACGTGTTTCTGTCTTCGCTCCTGACTGGATTTCACTCGAAATAAATAGTACAGACCCTACAGACACGGAATTACTGCATAATATCATTGTATGGGACCCAAACTTAACATACAGGCTGGTTTTAGTCGATGTACTTGCAGGTAGGTTGAAAAAATTGCATGCTTATTTCAATGCTGGCCATAGGCCACTCGATCGCTCTGTGCCTGTCACCTCAGCATCAGCCTGAGTGAACAGGCACCTGGGTCTAGCTCCGGCCATGATGTACTTTAATGGGTTTAAAATGAGTGTGTAGCTTGTATTGGTCAATCATTGGTTTCGTTGAAAAATATCGAACCGAAATAAAATGCACACTCTTCTCTCCTTTCTCCTCCCCACTTTCCTTATTTTTTCAACAAATTAACTGATTTTTCTCGGGCGGTCAGAGGTTAAGATGACTGTGACTCAAAATTATTAAATTATAGAGAATCCTATTTTTTAACGAGTGGATATATGAAGAAAGGTTCGTAAATTGAGGTCAACATTGAAGTCAACGTCGCTTTCGCTTTTGAAAAATAAAATTGTTAAAACCATTATGTGCTATTACACCAGGCCAAGGTTGTGCACTCTGCTGAAAATGCGGGAGTACCACAAGCTCATGGAAATCAAAAATCCTACGTAAGTTGAAAGGTCAAAGCAACAGGGGATAAAACAAAATCGAAAACCACTGAAAATGGTTGTTTTGAGTAGGCGCATTAGTGGTACGCGACGTGTCGGGTGCCAGGATTGGGGTTAAAAGTTCACTGACCACCAGCAACTCATTGAAACACTGAATGCTAGTGGATTCGTTTACATGACGTAGTTCATAGTGCCAACTAGGCTCTGGTTATGAGTGTACCATTCTTGGTTTTCCAGTTTGAGACAACTTTTCTCTCTGTATGCTCACCTATGTTCTATGTTTGTCCGGTCGTAGTTATTGAATACTGATACACTAATTATTATGTATATGGCAGTTAACACCCACCTATAGCCTGCCATGGCTGCCAAATATGCCCAATACTTTATTGTTGCTCTCTAAGTATGTTAGATCCCAACATTTGCTCGTGTCTGCAAACAAAGTCCATTATATTATTCATAGGATGACATTACCATAAAAACTAAGACGAGAAGACGATAAACGATCGATAAATTCAACGCTGATGGTGCAGGTCTGTGGAGTAAAGATTACCAGTGATACAGTTTGAATCCCAATAAAAGAGTAACTGAGATACGTACTCTGGGAGAGGACTAAATTCATTTAGATAAAGAATAAACGTCAGCGATTAAGATTTTATGTAAGGAACATCATCTTGTATTGATGGCATAATTGAAAATTGCCGACCGCTTCTCTGTTATAGGAAACCATCATATGTTTTTTATTGTTTTTATATGTTTTTTATCAGTTTCTCGAATACTTTCCAAGCTCTCTACAATGAATAACTAAAAATTGCCGACCGCTTCTCTGTTATAGGGAACCATCATATGTTTTTTATTGTTTTTATATGTTTTTTATCAGCTCCTCGAATACTTTCCATGCTCTCCCAGTGATAACTAAAAAGAATCCGAAAGTCAAAATTCTCAAACCAAGGATCAGCCCATGTTTACTCCGATCAATCCGAGAAAAGAACAGACTATACAGGTTACATATTTCGAAAAAGGACATTGTTACAACCCAAGAATATAAACTATACAGGAATAAACTGAATCATACACTAAAACTAGCTAAAAACAAGTACTATCAGAGAAAATTCAATGAATATTTAATGATATTAGAGGAACCTGGAAAGTCATAAACGGGTTCTTGGGCCGTAATAAAACAAACACCGTCCCGTCTGTATTCAATTTCAATGGCACTGATATAACAGACCCAACCGAGATTGCCAGTAAATTCAATAACTACTTTATTTCCATTGCTTCCAACCTGACTGCTAAACTTCAACCCACTCAAAACGATTTAAAAAAATACTTAGATCAAAGGTACAATTAGGACTTCATTTTTGAACTGTGTACGCCGTCCGAAGTTGATGAGGTGATATCTGCTCTCAAAAATGGATCCCCTGGTATTGACGACATTCGAATATTCCTGATAAAGCCTATATCCAGCTTACTCTCTACTCCCATCTCCCGTATCATCAATCTTTCCATCCAAACGGGAATTGTTCCCGTGACGCTTAAGCTTGCCAAATTAAAGTTACCCCTGTGTTTACGTCCGGCAACAAAATATTGCCTGAAAACTATCTCTGTTCTTCCCTGCTTTAGCAAAATATTTGAAAAAAACTTGCAGTTAAAAGGATGGTTGCTTTTTTTGAATCAGAAATGATTATATCCCCAAATCAATTTGGTTTTCGTGCAACTCACTCTACCTTTCTGATGTGCCTTCTCTATATGACCCACTCATTGCTGCCAAACAAAGAAAACAGCTTAGTATTTCTACCGTCCTACATTTATCCAAAGCCTTTGACACCGTCAATCACGATATCCTTTTGCGCAAACTAGAGTATTACGGTTTTCGTGGCACCACTAATAGCTGGTTTCGAAGTTATCTATCTTCGCGATCCCAGTGTGTATCCTATAACGGAACAATGTCGCCGTTTAATCCTATCGACAATGGTGCGCCTCAGAGGTCAATACTAGGTCCTATTCTATTCTTAATGTACATAAACGACATCACCAAAGCAACATCTATTTTAGACATAAATCCCTTTGCTGGCGACACCAGCTCTTCTCTCTCAGATAAAGATCCAATTAAACTGGCTGAGGTTATGTCAAGTGAACTCGAAAAGGTTCATGATTGGCTCTCCAGCAATAAACTCTCATTAAATGTGAAAAACAAAACACTAAAGTTCATGACGAGTGGTATTATTATTGTATATGTATTGTCTTCTGGGATAAGCCCTTTGGGGTTTTATTCCCGTCATATTTATGTTAATTCTAATACCCTGCTTATGTTTAATTATATTGCGAATAAAATATTCATTCATTTTCTTTCAAGCATATTTGGAATTGGTTCCAACCGCCATTACAAACACGTCTTTCGACTACTAACGCGGAAATTTTCTTTTATGTACGACGGCAGAATATTCAATGCCGGATCTGACGCTCGCTCATGATTGTAGGAATTTCATGATGTATTATAGCCACCATTACAAACTGAGAAATGACGACTTTTTTTATCTCCCCCGATATTGATGGTAGGGGTGTTTTATGAATAAGTTCCATTGGTTATGGACGCAAATATTCTTCATGGACGACGGCTGTCTACTGAATATCGGATGTGACGTTTGTATTTGGATCTTCGTGCTGTAGATCAAGTTCATTGTCAATTACACTCAAATGAGATTTCCATGGTGATAATATAGATTGAAACGGTATGCCACTTCACAGAATGCGGATGTCCATTTTTTCTCTGGATTGACAGGTTCTTGCCTATAACATGTTTATTCAATTTCACGTATATAAGGAGTAAGAATCTAATAAATCTGAGATGAAGGACTTAATGGACTGTATATGAGGCGCCGATAAAGGGTTTCTGTGGTGTCATATGGTTCCTTTTTAATAGCCAGGCGTCGTCAATTGTTTCCACCTCTAAAAATATCTCATCAATTTATTATCTGTATATGGTAGGATTTTGCTGGTGGACTGTTAATCTCCGAGATCCGCCCTCTGTACATGCCATTTTGACAAAAACATGTAGGGTTTATTGTCTCAGTGGAAAACATTCCGGTTGACGTCGAGCATTACAGTTTAGTTATTCTTTTTTTTTACCCTGTTTACCCCATTTTTACTCCATCAGACGCCTATTGCTTCTCATCCATCAACATCACATGAGTTACTTTTTAACCCACCATCACCAGATGGTGGGCTGTTCAAATCACTTTCGTCCGTGGTCCGTCGTCCGTCCGTCAATCCGTCCGTCCGTCCGTAAACAATTCTTGTTATCGCGATTTCTCAGGAACTACTGCATGGTTCTTTCTCAAATTTGGCACACAGGTTCCCCTTGGGGTCTACATGTAGTTGTGCAAGATACCTCTTTTGGCCCAATTCGAAAGTCCAATATGGCCACAAGGCGGCCATCTTGGATTTCCCCATGAAACCTTGTTATCGCGATTTCTCGGGAACTACTGCATGGATCTTTCTCAAATTCGGTACACGGGTTCCCCTTGGGGTCTAGTTGTGCAAGATACCTTTTCTGGTCCGATCCCAAAATCCAATATGGCCACCAGCCAGCCATCTTGGATTTGCCCATGAAACGTTATCGCGGTTTCGCGGGAACTACTGCATGAGTGTTTCACAAATTTGGTACACAGGTTCCCCTTGGGGTCTAGTTGTGCAAGATACCTTTTCTAGTCCGATTCGAAAATCCGATATGGCCACAAGGCGGCCATCTTGAATTTCCCCATGAGACCTTGTTATCGCGATTTCTCAGGAACCACTGCATGGATCTTTCTCAAATTTGGTACACAGGTTCCCCTTGGGGTCTAGTTGTGCAAGATACCTTTTCTGGTCCGATTCGAAAGTCCAATATGGCCACCAGGCAGCCATCTTGGATTTCCCCCATGAAACTTTGTTGTTGTCATTTCTCAGGAGGTATTGCTTTAATCTTTCTCAAATTTGGTACACAGGTTCCGCTTAGGGTCTAGTTGTGCAAGATATCTTTTTCGGTCCGAATCGAAAATCTAATATGGCCACTAGGCGGCCATCTTAGATTTTTCCATGAAACATTGTTATCGTGATTTCTCAGAGAGTATTGAATGGATCTTTCTCAAATTCGGTATACAGGTTCCCCTTGGGGTCTAGTTGTGCAAGATACCTTTCTGGTTCGATTCGAAAATCCAATATGGCCACCAGGCAGCCATCTTGGATTTCCCCATGAAACTTCATTGTCATTTCTCAGAAAGTATTGCATGGATCTTTCTCAAATTCGGTACACAGTTGGAGTCTAGTTGTGCAAGATACCTTTTCTGGTCCGATTCGAAAATCCAATATGGCCATCAGACAGCCATCTTGGATTTCCCCATAAAACCTAGTTATCGTGATTTCTCAGGAACTACTTCATGGATCTGTCTCACATTTGGTACACAGGTTCCTCTTGGGGTCTAATTGTGCACGATGCCTTTTCTGGTCCGATTCAAAAATCCAATATGGCCACCAGGCGGCCATCTTGGATTTCCCCATGAAACCTTGTTATTGCTATTTCTCGGGAACTACAGCATGGATCTTTCTCAAATTCGGTACACTGGTTCCCCTTGGGATCTAGTTGCACAAGATACCTTTTCTGATCCGATTCAAAAATCCAATATAACCACCAGGCAACCATCTTGGATTTCCCCATGAAACCTTGTTATCGCGATTTCTCAGGAGCTACTGCATGGATCTTTCTCAAATTTGGTACACAAGTTCCTCTTGGGGTCTAGTTGTGCAAGATACCTTTCTGGTCCGATTCGAAAATCCAATTTGGCCACCAGGCAGCCATCTTGGATTTCCCCCATGAAACTTTGTTGTCATTTCTCAGGAAGTATTGCTTTAATATTTCTCAAATTTGGTACACAGGTTCCCCTTAGTGTCTAGTTGTGCAAGATACCTTTTTCGGTCCGAATCGAAAATCCAATATGACCACCAGGCGGTCACCTTAGATTTTTTCATGAAACTTTGTTATCGTGATTTCTCAGGAAGTATTGAATGGATCTTTCTCAAATTCGGTATACAAATTCTCCTTGGGGTCTAGTTGTGCAAGATACCTTTCTGGTTCGATTCGAAAATCCAATATGGCCACCAGGCAGCCATCTTGGATTTCCCTATGAAACTTCATTGTCATTTCTCAGAAAGTATTGCATGGATCTTTCTCAAATTCGGTACACAGTTGGGGGCTAGTTGTGCAAGATGCCTTTTCTGCTCCGATTTGAAAATTCAATATGGCCACCAGACAGCCATCTTGGATTTCCCCATAAAACCTAGTTATCGTGATTTCTCAGGAACTGCTGCATGGATCTTTCTCAAATTTGGTTCACAGGTTTCCCTTGGAGTCTAGTTGTGCAAAATACCTCTTCTGGTCCGATTCGAAAATCCAATATGGCCACCAGGCGGCCATCTTGGATTTCCCCATGAAACCTTGTTATTGCTATTTCTCGGGAACTACAGCATGGATCTTTCTCAAATCTTGTACACAGGTTCCCCTTGGGATCTAGTTGTGCAAGATACCTTTTCTGGTCTGATTCGAAAATCCGGTATGGCCACAAGGCAGCCATCTTGGATTTTTCCAAGGTTCCCCTTGGGGTCTAATTGTGCAAGATACCTTTTCTGGTCCGATTCAAAAATCCAATATAACCACCAGGCAACCATCTTGGATTTCCCCATGAAACCTTGTTATCGCGATTTCTCAGGAGCTACTGCATGGATCTTTCTAAAATTTGGTACACAAGTTCCCTTTGGGGTCTAGTTGTGCACGATACCTTTCTGGTCCGATTCGAATATCCAATATGGCCACAAGGCGGCCATCTTGGATTTCCCCATGAAACCTTGTTATCGCTATTTCTCAGGAGCTAATGCATGGATCTCTCTCAAATCTGGTACACAGGTTCCCCTTGGGATCTAGTTGTGCAAGATACCTTTTCTGGTCTGATTCGAAAATCCGGTATGGCCACAAGGCAGCCATCTTGGATTTTTCCCCATGAAACTTTGTTATTGTCATTTCTCACGAAATATTGCATGGATCTTTCTCAAATGTGGTACACAGGTTCCGCTTAGGGTCTAGCTGTGCAAGATACCTTTTTCGGTCCGAATTGAAAATCCAATATGGCCACCAGGCGGCCATTTTAGATTTTCCCATGAAACTTTATCGTGATTTCTCAGGAAGTACTGCGTGGATCTTTGTCAAATTTGGTACACAGTTTCCCCTTGTGGTCCAGTTGTGCATTAGGCACCGTTTTCTTTCCGATTCGAAAATCCAGTATGGCCACCAGGCGGCCATCTTGGATCTCCCCATGCACCTTTGTTATCGTGATTTCTCAGGAAGTACTGCAAGGATCTTTCTCAAATTTGGTACATAGGTTCTCGTTGGGGTCTAGTTGTGCAAAATACCCTTTTCTGGTCCGATTCGAAAATTCAATATGGCCTCCTGGCGCCCATCTTGGATTTTCCCTTGAAACATAGTTATCGTGAATTCTCAGAAACTGCTTCATGGATCTTTCTGCAATTTTGTTCACATGTCCCACATGGGGCCTAGTTGTGCAAGATACGTTTTTTGGTCCGATTCGAAAATCCAAGTTACGCTTCAAATTAATACGGTATTCCTGATTTGTGAAGTTGCATCACACGAGTCGGCGGATCAAACGGTGGGACATATTCTATATAGGGACTGTAGAGAATATTCATACCTTCACCTTCCATATCAAGAGGTTCAAATAATTCGGAATTAAAATGTATTTCTTCAAATTTTAAATCAGTTTTCTTTAGTCCAGTGAACTGTCCCACTGTTTCGTCTGCTGACGGGTCGGCTACATGAAGGGACGTCACTCTTGTGACACAACGTTACAACTGGACAACTGTAGACTATTGGGTGTTTCGATCCAAGAGAAATAATCAGGATTCAGACACTTTCGAAGTTTCAACATTACTGCGCGGATCCCGTCAGTATTAAGTATTGTACCGTCTTACTATTTTCGAAAATGGTATCTTAAAAGAGATATCTCAAACTAGCCCAGTAAACGTAACAGAATTCGTTCCCAATTATAAAATCTTAACTATGTTTCATAGCTCATACCAAAGGGTCGAAGAGATTTGTCTTCGCTTCCAGTACCCAATGATGACACGTGCAAAAAAAAATACTACAAAACGAAGACGAAGGATCCTCCGGACATTCACTTTCAGACAAACTTTCTCTTGTACTATAGCAACCGACATAAGTACAGTTTCTAGAAATCTTGAAACTCCTTAAACTTAGAAAGATGATATCTTGTTGTTTTCCAGTGTCCCTTTTTCGATCTTTCTCGCTCAGATTCGAACGAAATTCTGTAAACAAAATTACAAATCAATCGTTTGTTCTTAGTAACGATGGATAAAAAGATCCACTTGTCATTAGCTTACAATTATCCGGCAATGGTGGGCGCCAAGATCCTTCAGGATCTCTCGTTATTTGAGCTAATCTGTCATCACAGCTCCCGATCTAGAGTATCTAATTCCGCTCAAGCCGGTGCTAAGGGTCGTGTGGTTAATCAATAGTTTTCACATTAATTTCTGCAATCAAAGCGAAACCGAAATACCAAGGTTACGTCTTAGAATCCTCTATATTTTAGTTTGAGTGTGAAGTGCCGAGGGAGGAGCTCCTGTAGGGTTGCTTTTCAGTGGTTAGACGTCGTCAGTCTTCCCCACCTCTTACTTATCTCACCAATTATGGATGTCTAAAGTAATGAGATGTTATTTAATAAATAATCTCGCCATGTTCATCATACGCTCTAATTATAACATAGGTAAAATGTTTTCTAAACACACAAATAAGTTGATATGCTCTGATATGTGACCAGGTATAATCTGTCTGCAAGTACATTCCATCATTTTTGAGTGGTATTTTCACTGGACGGGATGATTACAAGCGTCTGATCCGTCATTCATAATTCAGCTGTCGTCCATTAAAGAATATCCGCGTCCATAATCCAAAGACCTATTCCATATTCCATATAACAGTATTAGCACCAAATTCAAAAAGACAATCATAGTACACATAAACATAAGCTAGTTTCCTGCAAGAGAGAAGCGGTCAACAGTTTTCAATGACGCCGGCAAGACATCATGATGTTCCAAAAATATCAAATCCGTATCGCTGATCAGTATTCTTAATCCACAATATTCGTTGTAAAGTCGTCATCTAGAGATTGATGTATCTCAGTCACGCTTTGATTGTGACTGTTTATATGAGCACCATGTGGGTCTTGAAGTACATGGGTTCATACGGCCCCTAGCCCCGGGTTAAGCGGAAATAGACACAAGTTGCGAAACGTAACGCCATAGATCTTGCACACTACGCTCGTATGTTGCTATCAGCAAGCGATATGTATAACCAAATTTGAGAAACTTTGAGTGGAGGCGCTTGGTGGTATAGCCCTGTTTCATACGTTTCTGCGACAATGTTTTGTGACGTTGATTAAAATCGTCACATTTAACACAGGATCTGGGAAATGCTAGATCTGTGATCTAGCAAATGGTCACAAAGAGACTTGTGAAAGACACTATATTCGAAATTGGCTGTTCCGAAATAAGACTCAATGGAATCGGAAAACGAATTCTGCAATATTTGATTTAGCTCTTCATTTTTCCTTCATCTCCTTTACTCGACAGAGAATTCATAATCGGGACCGTAATGGTATCCTCTAGTATCGATGTGTGTTGTCTCTATCAATCTTACTTGAACGCCCATATTTGGAACATTGGCACCGTCTTATCGTTCGACATTCGCGATAAAAATACGGATTTTGGAGATACAAACTCGAGTGGGTTGATAGTCCAGATGTAATGTAATCCCGAATTGATCATTTCCAAAAGTGTGCTCAACGTATATGTGATACTCTAGCGGGAATACTGTCATACCGTCGTCTAATATTATCGGTTAAAGTTTATTTCATAGGTAGATGTTGCTACTTAAAATTATTTCAACACAGATCTGCATCAATTACAACTGATATTTGAAAAATCTATTTATTAATCTATTGTACATACAGGTGGGTATGAATACAAGAGTAGAATGACTATCTGTTGATCACAACAGCGAAATTTGTGAACCATAGCTTTATTGAAGCCAGGTACAAACCTTTCTCAATTGCAACACGAATAAAAACATACTGGTTACATTTTCTAAACGTAGAATTGTAAAATTTCAGAGTCATTGAACAATTGCTTACAGATAACATTATATATCACATTCTGATAATAAGCCTATAAGTAACATGAAATTGTACTACAAAATCACAGCTCGCACTTGTATGCAAACATGAGAATACAGGTATGGAATATTTGAGGATTGTTTCACAGGAACGGTAAACCTAGATACTGGCGATCATTTGACCACAAAGATTCCACCAGCACACTGTGTTTATAAATTAAAATAGCTATATAATTTGAAAAGATAAGAATGTTACTGAGAGTAAGTCTTTCTGGAGATGCACAAAGACGTTTTCTATGAAAACTCACAAACGAATCTTTTGTTATTACCTGACATCATATCGCTTGCGAAGTTGACTTTATTGCATAATTTTAGTTCACTTAGGAGATTTCTTTGAAAAATGTACCAGACTCTACCTGAATATACAAGGAGCAACTGGATAAGATACGTACATGTATGGATAGAGTTGAATGTATGCACGCTTGTTAAGGCTGCCGCGTAAGCGTGCAGCCTTATTGGATTGGCTTGGTCTCATGGGGGCTAAAATCGCTTTGTCCGCAAGATTGCGAGAAAACAAAGCAGAGTTGGGACTTACGGCCACAGAGCCAAATGTGGAGAACATATTGATCTGGAAATTCGTAACAATTTGGGTTGTCTCAGATGAAGGGAAGTCTGTCTTTCAAGCCCAAATTGTTCGCAAATTGTTCGTCTAAAATTCTAAACTTTCGGTTTGAAAAAAGGCAGAACTTGCGCAGAGACGTCTTCGCGCATACTGCTAAATGGGCTCTCGTGAGACTTTTACGAGAGCTGCTTGCAATTTCCGGTCCGGTTCCGACATTTTGGACATGCACACTTCGACCGGCAGAAATAATGTAATTCAAGTGATATTTAAAGTTGACGGCGGTATAAATACCACTCCATTGGCACGCTGAACCTACGCACAATCAAAAGATGAGGCCCAAGCGAGCCGACGATAGGGCAGTCCTCCCATCCTCATCTTCAAAGACGGACGTGCGTGACGAAAACTGGACACCCACTGATGTACCCAACGACAGTGGCGAGATTTCGAAGTTTCCACAGATCTCACAGCTAGAAACTGACAGTGCCGCAAATGTGCTTATTAACTATAAATACGTCAACAAATCTGATGTCAAATCAAAAAGTTACTCATTGAACAAAACAAAGGCTCTTGTGAAAAAGTTATCGGCAGCCAAACGATCAGACGTCACATTGAAAAACTCAGGTGGTGGTGTAAGCCTAACATACTCTGCAGGGATGTATCAGCTGTTCAAACAAAAGACATACACTCAATTTGAGGTAACCAAACCACAACTACTGCTTGAAAAACCCCCATCATTGGATATATCTGGAAATGAAGTACAAGTGTCCCTGAAAATCCGTGCACCAGATAATAAACAGTACACTATTAATCTGTACCATACTACTTCCAGGGCATTGGTTAACGGTAAAGGCACGAATGTTTTTATCGATGATCATCTTCCAGTTAATGTTACGGTAGATGCCATACTGTGTAACTGCGCATGCGTAGTGGCCCAAATACACGCAATATGGCGTCTACCGTAACATGGGGAAAGTCAGGGGCGATGTGAAAACGGCTCTTGTACAGCTGATCACCAGCGTCGGAAACTTTAATAAAAGCGACAAGCGTGGAAAAGAAGGAATTAGCTTCCCGAAAATAACAGGTACTTAGCATCAAAATGAACTTTTATACGGTACGGGTTATAGGACACGGAGATCACTGAACGCCATGTGTGACTATCATCCGAAGGTATTATTGATAGGAACAGTTGTGGCTAGGGCAAATCTCAAGTTCAAAATTTCTCAAAAACTCAATTCTTCAAATTCAAGTTTTTAATCTGAGTTACCTAGATTAAAAAGTGCCTAAAACCCCCCTGCTGTTATGGTATTCAAGAAAATATTATTCCAACAAATTTAATCTCATAATTGAACATTTTGTTGACATGTTACACTGAACTCCCTAATAGTGGAACAGTCTGTTGAGGGAAATGAGTCCACTGAGTCAACATCCATCTTAGCTTGCTAAGGGCATTTCACGTTTCATTTAACACTACCCTTAGCTTATCGCTATGATTCGGCAAGTATTTCACACGGTGCCACCTCTCAGCCGCAAAGGACATATTTCTGGAGGGACATAATCCTGTTCGAAAGTTGTTCCTGAAGCATCAAGTCACATGCCCACCGCATTTAAACGAGCCATTGAAATTATCTGTATTTAAATAGTTTGACATGGCCATCTCAGACATCAGACATATCAGTCTCATTTGAGTGCAGATGCGCAAGACTGGGGGATTCTATGCGAGACCAAAATGAAGTTGTGCGAATCAGCTATGTTAGTTCTAATGGAGCATGCTTCTCTATTTTTCTTAAGAAAAATTATGTTACTAACGACCTTACCTATTTTAAATTAACAACATCGGTGACAGTTCACAGGAAAATGATATGCTTTTTATTTTGTGGTAGGGGCATTTCGAGGCCCACCAAGGGATCATTTCATTCGATGGCTTTCTGGAGGTGTGTCCTCGTTTTATGAATGTGATTGCGCCGATTTCGGATCTCATGGCATCAATCGGAGGTGACCAATTGGGAAATGTCCTAATATACTCAGATATCATCCATTACTGCATGGCTATGAGCAGAAGTTTCTACGTGTGATCGTGCCATGCGTTAGGATGATGGTCAGCATCGTGGAGTGAGGACATTGATCTTGGCAATGCAAAGCTAGAGGAAGGAGATAAATCTGTCAGTGTCCTCAGTGTCTCCCGATGGAGAAAAACAAAACAAAAAAACATGTGCGTTCAAATTCTACAATGCCTGAAAAAAATGGAGAAACTAGTTGGAATACATGACAGTATGGTGAAAAAAAAGTTTCAGTAGGGGTGACAAGCTGAAGTACCAGGAAGACAAGTAAAAAAAATAGTTACTTCTGGACGGTAACTTTCAAAAACCTGAACGGATTCTTTGCAAATTTTGTATGTGGATAACTTGCCACAGGATATCACTCGAGAATGCTTTTCATGCTGGGTACTGAATGTTAAGGTTCCAAGCCAAATAATTAATTTCAACGTCGGGGGACTTCAGACGCTCTGGTTCTCATTAAAATTTACTCTGAAGCACCAAAATAATTAATGGAATAAATCATCAAATTATTGTACTTCGTACATTTCATCATGTTATGACTGTCAAAGGTAACTAAAGCATTACACATAACACAACCTATACACGTCATGATCCAATTTCGGGAAATAGGAAAAACTCTCTAAAGATCACAGCCAAACATCAAAACCATAAAATCACACAAGTAACGGCAGCCTTTCGAAGTCCACGAGTTCTAGTTTCCTTGGACTTTTCTGATTTCATCTGATTTGCGAACGGGTAAATGATCGGGATCTTGTGAAATCTGCTGGTTGTTCCTGTGCAGGGTAGATACTTCATGTAGGCGGCTATTGTCTGAGTCTTTGTGCAGCTGAAAAGGCTAAAGTCTAGATATATTGTTGTTCCCAGACTTGGCTATTGTTTGCATTGTCTTGTGATTCTCACATGGAGAATGAACCCTGTGTAGTGAGTGTCATAGTTGTGTTCATAGCCATTGTCATTCTTGCATAAGTTGAATTGAGCGTTGTTTGCCAAATACTTTTAAATCATTAAAATGTACCAGGCAGACGTTGAAGAAAATGGTTCAACGAATGATAATGTGTTGGAAATAAGCTGATGGGAAATGATAAAATATCAGGGTTTTTTGCATAATATAAATTAAATACTAGTACAAGTATCCTGTGGTTCCACTGATAATTTTAGCATAATACACTAGTAGTGGAATTCCGAAGTCAGAGAACTTCATTTTGCTATCAGATATTTCGGCGTTTATTTTGCCATAGTAGGTGATATAGAACAACCAATACAGTATGTGCAACAAGAATATATACATGTATACAGTCATGAGTTGGATGAGAACTGACAATATTACAGGTTTTCCACTGGCTAAATTACATAAACACTTGTAGTACTGGTGTGAGTGAGTTTACAAAACAAACAGACTGAGTAGATTGAACCGATGCCCCAAAAAGACTATAGAGAAACAGTGAATGGGTTATCTAAATAATGCAAGCTCTTTGGAGGTTTCAGTGACGTACAAGTATGTTAGCACATTTATAATCACACCACGTTCTCCCCTGGATCACTGAGGAAAATATACTGAATCTATCGTGCTATCTGCTAGCCTAATTACTACTTATCCATATACATATGTCTTGCCCGTACAAGTCATATTCAGGCATTCGTTATCAATAAAATACAATATGCAGAGAAGAGATACAATATACGATAACAATAAGCAGAATCATTCTTGTATAGTTGAACATGGACTGCCAGCGTTTCAAGTTATACATACGCAATTCAACAACAAATAATATTCATATATTATACACAGAGGTCATAGCGAGGTACCCTTGGAAAATAAATCAAATAGCGACAAAGGACCTACAAGTTTACTAATATGACAAATTCAGTGCCTCAGTGGAAATTGTTTACTCTGTATTCGGTTGCCTTGGGAACACAATTGTCACGCAATATTCAGTGTTCTATCTACAATGGTTAGACTTATGCTTTCCAAGTGCTCTATTTTGTGTAATGAAATGACAGAAAGTAATGTTTAGCAGTGCGACACACGAAATGAAAGGGTTCCAGCTTTTGTATGATTCACACTTGATTATATACCCACGAAAGTTCATGCAAAATATAGAGTTAGTCTGCCTTTTCCTGTGTTATTTACAATTGTCCGAGAAAAAAGACAGGCTTAAGATTTCATTAGCGAATATTCCCTTGCCAACCACTGTCTACAACCAGTATTATGTCCTTCGTTCCCGGCAATTAAGTATAATATATATTCCCATCTTACAATTTTATTATTGTACACTTAATGTGGTGATTTGGCCTGAAATAGGTGGTATATCCTCTTAAATAAGACTCCGGGTACATTACATCCTAAATTGGACCGAGATATTTTGATGTCGAGTTCATGTATGAAGACATTAAATAACAGAGAAGACAGCGAACTCCCTTTCCAGCAGGGAATCCTCCGAGAAAGTTTACCCACATCTTGGTAGCCATGAAAGGCACAAAAAGACTCCATTGCCCACGTGACGTCGGGTCAAGGTTGAGCACCGGGTAATGCTTTGACAATGGCTCTACTGCAAAACCCGGAAAATAATTATCGTTGTGGCTTTCAAAATATTAAATATCCAAACAAGTTTGAAGATGTTATTGTCTCGGAGTTAAATAGGCATTTGAAAACACAAATCATCGCATGTAAATCCCCGTGGATAAAATAACAGAGCATTCCAATGTTAAGAAATGGTTCGCCCTAACCTCGGCGTGACGCCACATGGGTCATGACGTCGTTTCGCGCTTTTGTTGTTAGAGACTTCCATCTCAGGACTATCCTATTAATATTTATGATATATAATCTCCAATATTATGATCTCGCTTATTCTGTGCTTCGCACATGGTATCAGTGCAGAATTATCGCTTCTAGAGATATTTGCGCAGTAGGCATTGAAACATACCAATCTCAGAGATTTATCTGCTTTGACACATTTCATGTGTATGCTGTTTATCAGTGCTATTTCCTCCAATGTCGTCTGTGATTTTCAAGGTACATATGCCCCAAGTATTGTACAGAATTATCACTGTTTTATTATCAGAGGTGTCAAGACAAAATTTTCGCTAATGAATATCTTTTGGAGGTATTGAAAAATACCAGACTCAATTCGATTTTATCGGATTTACACATTTCATGTGTATTCTTAAGGGAGTAGGGGACGTTCTTCTTCCTGCTCTGATAGCGCTGCAACATGGTGATTTGTCAAAATGTTCAAAACAAGCTGAATTTCCTACCAAAAGTACCCAGACATCTCAAAATCGGATACAAATCAACAAAAGACACAACAGAACCATTGATGCGTTTTATTGGTGGTTCGATAATGTGATAGGACTGCAAAGGTGCAAAGTGCTCCCGAGGATGAAAGTTATGCCTCTGGCATCCCCCAAAAGTCACTCTAAGTTAATTTCAACAGAAAGGAAACTTGTAAATGGCCAATAAATGAATCTCCAATAATATTCCCTACCCCCACCCCGATTGCCCACCCCAAACCCCTCCCGTAAATAGGACTGGAAAGACACAGTTTATCTGTTATACTCCTAATATTTTATAAGAAAGTATGGTGTCAGCCTGTTTTTATTACATATTCAACAAGAACTATATGTGTTTAGTATTATATAGCAAAATGGGGAAAATTTGACCTTGGGAAGTTGACTTATTGAGCATCAAGCAAGAAAAAAGATAAAATTTCCCTATGTATTCAGTGTTATGGCTTTTAAGTGGTATACATGCATTTGGCTGCCATATTTCTTTAACGAGCATGGTGACCCCCATTTTTTTTCATGGACCATCTCTTAACCTGATGAAAAAATAGTGAAATTTAAAAAAAAACATTCAACCTTTAGAAATGAACGTCCTCTACTGCCTTAAACAGCGCTGTTTCTTATAGTGGAGCCAAGTCGTCATTATTGTTGTCTCTATTCTGTACTGGAAGTCCGTCGTTAACTGAAGCTAGGAATTCCTATAGGCACGGCTGATGAAGAGTATTCTTACTACTTTAATATTATTATGTTATTAACCAAGTGTTTTCATATTGGCCTTGTTATAGTTCCGAGGTCTGCCGTACTGGCCTGGGGCCACAGGCCGAGGGCCAATACGGCTGACCTAGGACCTATAACCAGGCCAATATGAAAACACTTGGTTAATGACATGTTTATTAAATAACTCACCAACCATCTTTTTTTTATCGATTATATAATACATGTATCAAGGAATATTTTAGTACAGCGACTCACGTCAAATCAGGATATATATCTCTTCCTTCACGGTAGACCTATTTCTCACGATTAATGTGGTTTCGAGGTACCACTTACTATTGTCGGAAAGTGGATACCCTCTACAGTAACGCTATTATCGACGGCGATAATCGGGACGGTGAATAGGCCGATCATTTTCAACCTCGGCGAGGTTCTTCAACATAGGAAACTGAAGTAAAAAAGATAGAAGCAGATGAAATTTTAATCATGTAAGCAATATACTAATCTTATTTAATGAGAACGGTGTGGCATACAACCTTGAAATATGGTGAACTGATCCAAATGCAGTACCGATTTGAGGATCGAAGACCTATGGAGACCCTAGTTTTCAACATCATCGTCCAGGTGTTTCGTTCGCATTTAATTTCTGTCGTTTCCATCCACATGTGATAGCTCTTCTAGGTGCAAGAAGGACATCATCTTCTGTCCTAAAATGTCACTGTTGTCATCGCTTTGTTCATCAGTGCACTGTCGTTAGTGTAGGACCACCGTTTTATTGTCTGCTTGTGCTTGGCAAGTCGATATCACGCTCGCTTCACCATAGTGTATTTCAGTATGACTCACCAAACATGATTGCAAGTTTTGTGTACCGATATGTACAGATCCATCGAAAATTATCACAGAAGGTATATCCGTTCAAAGTATGAGAATACAGTGACATCATTCGGAGAAGTTCACGAATCGAGGATCATTCAGCGTCAACATCGCCATGTTGAAAGTCATATTGGCCTGGGCCATATTGGCCCTGTTTTCCCGTATTGGACCGGCTTTCCCGTATTGTCCCGCCTTCCGCATATTGGCCCGATTTGGTGGCCATATGAAGCAGAACTATTTCCTTGTATTGTGTTTACGATTCCCCATTATAACACTAGTACACGCGTTTTTTCGAAGTAGGTGTTATCCAGAAAATAATTCGGCTTTAACGCAATTACAATTACAATTCATACATGTATGTTAGCAAGTTTAAGATAGCAATTAGTTGTATCGATGAATTAAATAAACAATTGCTAGGCTGTAAAATACAATTAATTAGTTAAAATTGAATCATGACGGCCTGTTACAGAAAAATCAATTTGTTTAACAGCCAGTGTATATAAGAACGCGATCATAATGTAGCAAAAATATAACGGAGTCAAAAATAGGCTGTGAAAAATAAAACTTAGATTTGCTTCAGTATTTCCTCATGATTCTTCCTCAACATTTATTTGTCTCATAAATCAACCCACAACTAAGTGTTAAATGTACAGTCTGCATATAGATTAACATGTTGGTCGACCGTCTTCCAGTATATCACAACGTTGTTATGACGGCTAGTTCATAGTCAGGCAGCGAAAATTTTGTTGCCAATCACAGAAAGGAGCAGCAGTACCGCTGAAATCTGGAGATCTGAAATAAAAGAATTGCTACATCAATGAGATCATCCATGATATACAAAGTGCGATAGGCAGATGAATAAAATGATATACAAACATGAGGTAGATGCGCCTCCTCTTCCCCCAGTCGCAATCCGTTACATATTGTCCGAGTTGATAGTTACACGATTTCTTTCACATCCAGACATGTAATGGTGGAAAACTGAACATCAATCAAGTAATTATGTGATTCCAATGAGGTGAATGAAGTGCTAGGGAGCGCTCCCATTTATCGTTCGTGGATCCATGGTTTAAACCATTTCGTTTAAACCATGCCACGAACGATGGGTGTATCGTTGGTGCGTTTTTGGAAAAACGAACGAAGAAAAAACATTCGTTCGATGGCTTTCTGTAATGTTTTCATGGTTGTGACTTCCTGAGGAGTACCGATCGAAAGTAGTTCCGCCTGAGTGTCGTCTCACAAATACAAGCTTGTAGCCTGTCATTCAATATTCAGCCGTCGTCCATTAAAGAATTTCCGCGTCTATAATCCAAAGACCTAATTCATATAATAAAATTATCACCAAATTAAAAGCAAAAATCATAGTATACGTAAAACTTACGTAGTTTAATTTCCTGCAAGTCAGAAGAGGTCAACAGTTTTCAATGATGCCAGCAAGACACCATGATGTTCCAAAAATATCAAATCCGTATCGCTGATAAACATTCTTAATCCATAATATATATTCGTTATCTAGTGTATGATGTATCTCAGCCACGCATTCATTGTGACTGTTCATATGAACAATGCGATGATCTTGAAATACATAGGTTCACACGGCCCTAGCCCTGGGTTAAGCGGTATTAGACACATTTTAGCGAAACTTAATGCAATAGATCTTGCACGCTACGCTCGTATTTTGCTATCAGCATGTGATATGTATCGGCAAATTTGAAAAAAAAATTCGAGTGGAGGCGCTTGTTGATATAGCCCTGTTTTATAAGTTTCTTCGAGACTCTTTCATGACGTTGATTAAAATCGTCACACAGGATCTAGCAAATGCTTCTAGGCGAGATATGTATACGCCATATGCAGGTCCCGCTGGTATGTTACTGTTCAGATAGGGATAGTTCAAGGCACACCTACACACTGCTTGCCTAGCTTAGCAAAAATACATGCAGGATGTCAAATCATCAATAATAGGGTTAAATTATTAACACTGACCAAGGCATATGTAAATTCGGAATATGATGTATTCCATGTCACGAGGATCTCACAGTGAACGATATTCTGGTCGACTATATAGATCTTAAGATTAAGAGATGCTTTTTATCAAGCAGCTAGTTTAGAAGATCTTTTTATTCGAATAAAAGAATATTGTATTTAAGGTTATTTGAGAGAAATCGGTTTGTATGTACATGTTTTAAATGTGTTGTGTTGATAACTTCTGGATTGCTGGGTTATTAACTTGTTTTAGTTGAAATACACACAATTTTGTTTGATCATCGCTATATAGCTGAAATATTGCTGAACGCGACGTTGAACCCTAAGTCTCTCTCTCTCCCTCCCCTGAATTTATTCATTAAAAAATAATCTATTATGTACTATTGAAATGTTGTGACCTAAACATTGAGACAGCTGATTTGACAAGCGTTCCCATGTTAATTCGCCTCTACACATATCAAGGAGTCAAATCTGGAATTTCGCGATTTTTCCGCTTATAGCAGGAGTGATTTGGCCCCTAGTTGATATTTATCCCACTAGTTTCCCGAAACAAAATAGCAAGCATATGTCATTTTCGAAAGAATCCTGCATAAGTGGTTCACCTGCGAGGATATAAAATTCCAGATGTAGGAACCATACTCATATAATTAAGCTCCATTGTGCTAGGATACTGCCACAAGATAGCAAGAATATTTCGTTCCATAAAAGAACTATACACATATTTCTTAAGCACCATGGTACTAATCTACTGCCGCGATATATGACGGATATGTCATTCCAGATAAAGCTTACACATATGGTTAATCACCATGGTTATAACGCAACAAGATATGCCGTTCCATAACAGAACTGTACACATATTTGTCAAACATCATTGCACTAGTCTACTGCCACAATATAGCAGGGGTATGTCATGCAGATATGGTTAAGAACCTTGTTGCTAGTCTGTTGTCACAACACAGCAAGGATATGTCGTTCCATAACAGAACTGTACACATATTTGTCAAGCACCATGGTACTAGTCTACTGCCACGATATATCAGGGATATGTCATTCCTGATAAATAACGATACAGATATGGTTAAGCATCATGGTGCTAGACTACTGTCCCAATATAGCAAGGATATTTCATTTCACAAAAGAAGATTCCATACATTTGTTAAGCATCATGGGGCCCGTCTACTGCAGCCATATGGGAAAACTCTGTCGTTCCATAAAATAACCATACACAAATGTTTTAAGCACAATTGTGCTAGTCTGATGCCACGATATGGCGAGTATTTATCATTCCCTATAAAATAGCCATAAACATATGGTTAAGCACCATGGTGCTAGTCTACTACCACAATATATCAAGGATATATCATTCAAGGTAAAAGAACCATACATATATGGTTAAGCCCCATGGTACGAGTCTGCTGCCACAATATAATCAGGATATGTCGTTCTATAAAAGTGATTGAAAGTTTAAAAAAGTATATCCTTTTCTTGCGATTTTCATTTCTTCCAATAGTCCAAGCATTGACTACCCATGTCCACACAATTCCTTAATTGTTTTTGGAAGTTTCTTGACGCTATTACATGTCTGGCAGCAAAAGCGTTCTTGTGATGTTCGCGGCCACATTTCACACCTGAACATGCGATGGTCTCTACGATACCGTCTACGTTACAATTATATATATTGCCTTTGTGGTTTTATGTATTAATTAACCGTTCAGAAAATAATACGAATTTTAGCTACGACATTGCTCAAAAGTACCGGCATTGGGAGGTCGACATCAAAATGACGTCAGAATTATATACGATTCGGATTAGACCTTCCTGTTAAAATGCTATGAATATTAGCCCTTTAACAAAAATTCATAGCAATCACGGGAGTAGATTGCATTAAAATTTCATTAATAGGTTCTCATTTTCAGGACTAAAATAGCATCCCAATACTGTTAGTGTTTTAAAATGAATATACAAATGCATGTTGATAAACTTACCGGTAACATTTCCACAACATCACATATAATTAGGCCTATGCCAATGTCACAAAAATACCAACGGGAAATACAGTATAATATTTGTATCGCACAGATGACAACCATATGCTAAATATCACAAAAAATATATCAATTTCACTTCTCGATGCATTGTATTTAAATATATTGATATTTTTTTTAAATTATGGGCCGCTATTTCTATGTTAAAACTAAAGGTCTATGAATATCTTTTGGTGTCATCTGTAGCTATTTCAATATAATTAAACAATATAATTAGTCATTGTTTCCATGTAACAACTTTCTTATTTTAATTTAGTTTGAATTCCTGTGATTGCATATTATTAGTTACAATGGGCCTTATAAATTACGCGCCATTTTGAACGTATTTAGTTTAGGAATTTAAAAAAGACCCGGAATTATTTATTAAAACACAGACGTGCGGCTGACTGTCAGTGGTGCCACAAATAATACCACCTGTAACAATGTTTTCCCCGAATGCCTTGCGTTTCGAATCCAACATTTGTTTTCCAAATAAGAGCGATTATTAAAACTGGAATAGAATATATTAAATTAAGTTAAAATTAAGGTAAAGAATTTACCAATTTAACGACAACAAACTTAACAAATACGAAACTATACCCAAATCAGTACGCTTAAATAAATATAGTTAAAAATATTAATTGCAATGGACAAACATCTCAGATTCAGACAAAAAGAAATTCACACAATGCTACTTTTAATTATTTGTCATATATAAAAATGCATGATTTAAACGTATATTACAATTTGTTAATAGTAGAAGAAATAAACGTTAAAAATGTTGATTTGTTTTGAACGGGGGATTGAATAAATTAAAGTACCTGTGAATGCGGAAGTACATAATGACCATGAACAAATAGATATTGAACAGTATAATTAAAGATATCCCGGTACTTGACGGATTCGTAGCGGTTGTATCATTTGTTTCTACATATAGCGATCCATATATAATATTATAAATTCAGATAGCAGTGAATAATGCGACTGAGGATTGGCCCGGAGATAGCATTTAGGGCGAACCGAGTTACCGGGTCTGACGCGGGGGTATCGGTTCACATTGGGTAAAAATATGTACATTACTTTCTTTAGTTTTCTAATTATGTAGCTTAATGTATGTATGTGTTTACACGTAAAAGTGATTTACTTCCTATCCAAACGTTACAGAATTGGGCATTGAATTATCGGATTCTTTTTTCATGCCCACGGAGATTGCGTTATCCGGCGTGATAATGCGATCATCACGAGACTATATTACTGCGCCTTCGTTTTTCAGTGAACAATGGAACGATGGTAAACAAATAAGAAATAAAAGCAATAGTTTTCTGTAAAACGAACGACTTCGATCATTGCAGAACGAAACAATAGTCGTTGAATGACTTTTTAATGGTTTTTCCACGAAAATCGAAACGATGGGTGTAGAACGACCTGTTTTTTTACATCGTTTTAAACGAACGAAGCAAGAACGGTAAATGGGAACGCTCCCTTATTGACCAGAGAAAACCGATATTCACCGAAATCGAATTTTCTATTCAACAAAAGAACACATTTATTTCAGTGGAATAAGGCAGTATAATATTTAACGAAATTGGACGGTTGTCCAAGCCTGTCTTTGTTGAGTTCGTGGTGATTTTATACCAACAACGAACACAACTCTTCAATGTGTTTAATTCGTTAAAACAGTATTTTGTCAGCTCGTGAAAATTTCATCTTCTCGACAAAATACCAGCCTAAATACCCACGGCAGACTGCCATAATTGAAACTAATGCTGTCAAATCAACTGGATATGCCTTGAATAATAATATGGAAGCATGCGTTGAAGTTATTCTGGCGCCTAGTACATGGATTGTTTGACTTAAAAACAATTTATTAGAGTCTTAAAGAAAGTGTTGGGCCGAGTAATCAATTAACAGGGGTTGACCGCCTGTTAAAATGTAACAGTATCGTATTTCACCGCTGCACAAAATGGAAGAACCGACTTGACCTGATTTCAGCGAGTATATCGAATAAAGCGATTAAAATAATAAAAGTAGTTTATACCGGACATAATTTGGTCAGCTTATACATTTTTTGTTCCATACCTAAGAGCAAATTGGGCTGTCGGTATCATTACAATTCATTCGTAGGCTCGTGGTTAAAACACACGCCCTCGCGCGAATAATGTCGCTGCTATTTCAGCATGTAAAT